>JAQGAF010000752.1:0-41500 GCA_034687865.1 Kryphioiulus occultus | reverse complement strand
CTACAACCCCATATTTTACAAGACCATACACTTGTAACTTGTACACTAATACTTGTACTTTTTTGTGGAATAGGGCCATGGATGTTTATTTTTTCCTGCTACTTATCCAATGATTATGTTATTCAAGTTCATGGAGCTAATATACGGTAGGCTTCTCTAAGTGACTAACAGCCATGTGGGTATTTTGGAGATAACTTCCGAGAAATATTGTTTTCATTTTGGTATTATTTATGGGGCTTTCTAGCGTGGATTTCAATGCAACCAGTCCTGTCTGCCCAAATATTTCCTGGTTCCCTGAATCAAATTCACTTGCTCATTCTCCATAACTTAAGAACCAAAGTCTGTTAGCTACACAGTATTCAGTGAAATCATTACAAATTTTAAATTCTTCAGCATATGTTTCAATAGTTGTCATGGATGCTCCGTGCTTGTAGATGGTACTTATCTTACGTTTATTTTTCCTACTACTTATACAATGACTAGCAGTGGAGCCCGTCGTTGCCTGGGGTCTACACCCTCTTTAACCCTCTTAGAGGTGAAATATTAAAAATTCTTTCATTTTTTTTTGTTGGCGCCTAATGTACTGAGTAATCCCATGAAAACTGTCAAGGTTCTAGCAGTTATGGTAAATGTGACATTTACCCCCAGGTTTAACCCCCTTAGTAGGAGAATACAAAAACCCTTTCGCAATATAATGTTTCAGCAACTAATGTACCGACATGCAAAATTTCAACGTCCTAGCCCTGACGGTACGGGAGTTACATGTACATTGATGTTCATTCAAGGGTTCATTGATGAAACCTATGTCTTTCAGTTTGCTCTAACACCAGGTGGCGTTTGTACCATGAGTTCAAAAACACCCTGAATATAGATTGTTATTCAAGTTCATGGAGCTCATGTAAGCTTCTTTAAGTGACTAACAGACATGTGGGTATTTTGGAGATGACTTCCGAAAATGTGTTTTCATTTAGGTACTATTTATGTTGATTTCTAGCGTGCGTTTTATGCAACCTGACCTGTCTGCCACCAGGGGCGCCACATGTAAATCGCTAGTTAAATTTCCATGTCTTAATTGTAGGAACTGTTTAGAACTTTAAACATTATAAGCTTGCTTGTCTTCAAGTGGTCACTTTAAATGCATAGCAGTTAAATTTGTTGATTTCAAAATGAGTTGTTTGTATACACAACTGTTGTTATAGCATTTCCTTACAGCTCGAAATTAATGCAATGGAGGCCAACGGTGAAATGTTTCTTTTGCCAAACAAGCTACAAACACAGCTTTAAGTAAATTTATCAAAAAGAAAAATTTCTTAGTTTTCATTACACTTTCTTCAAGTTCACATCCATTTCCATATACATTTAACTCGCTTTTTGTAGTCTGCTTTGTTTGACAAGCTATGGCGAATTGCACTGGAGAGAAGGAAATATGGGGAAAACAGCAAGAACTAATCACCAGAAATTTCGAATTAACAATTAGGGGAGCATTGTGAAAAAAATCTGCATAAATGAGAAAGCACAACACAATGCGATGAGAGCAAAAACTACATTGATTTTTGGATCCTTTTGTCCTCATTTTCTTTCGAATGTGCATTGTGCACTTTGTTTTAGAAGAACAAAAGCAGGGAGCAAATGCAGTATTAGTTTTGTAGTAATTTCAACATGGGTTCGCATGCATGTAGTCAATTAGGCCTGTGCGATATAATTTCCCCCCAATTTAATTCGCGGCAGTTCTTAATTATTTTAATGTTAATAAGCATGCCAGTGTTCCTGAAAAATGACATACTGCAATGCCCTTTTTAATAGTAAAACGAGCCTTTCATTCGAATAAATAATTGCCTAAGCAGGATCCTTGTGAGGATTAGTCGAGCATATTAATGGAAGTTGTTCAGCTTATTTTTCCCCTTTTTGTAACAAACTGTCATTATGCTATGCAAATCCTTGAATCATATTAGTTGGATTCATACTTGGGGAAACGCCTACATAATATCGCATATTAGCCAACCGTTCAATACATGTCGGTATTTTCATAGTGAGGCTCGTGTAATCTCCTGTTTCTGAAAGCTAAGCCATATACTCAAAGTTAAATGCTTATTTCAGTCTTTAATCTTTATCATTCTGCAAGCTCTATGTGCCATTTGAATTAAAGTGGTGTTTAAGATGAGAGGGCACATCTATCTAATTGCTGCTAATTAAAATTTGTGGCCATCCTTCGGTATATGCCCTGGTATAGACACTGCAATAACACAGCATCGACGCTGTGGCTTCTCCAACGACATGTAAGTTGGGAGTGATTGCCTGGCAGTTAGATGCAGTTAAATCAGAAATTACGTTTTATAAGGTTAGGTTAGGTTAGGTTAAACACAAAAAATGGAAAAAAGACAAAAATAGCAACAATTTTTAAATACGAACAAGTTGGTACAGGTGTCATTCTTGCATATTAGACAAGTACAATTGAAATATACACGTAAATAATATGTGCGTGACTTGGAGCAGGGTATATACCGTGTTTACCCAAAGTTTTAAGAATATCAATGATAATTTCAGCGAATTTCAGCTGACAATATGCCGCTGTAAAATTGCTTGAAATATTTCTGAATAACAATTGTCAGCATAGAAACAGTACTTTTTGAGGAAATGGGTAAATTACGGGTAAATTATGGGTAAATTATGAGTAAAAAATGGGTAAATTACGGTATATACCCTGCTCCAAGTCACGTACATACTATTTGCATGTATATTTCAATTGTACTTGTCTAATATGCAAGAATGGAACCTGTCCTATCTGTTGGTATTCACAATTATTGCTATTTTTAGAAACTTTTAAGAGAATGAATTTATTGGAATTTATCACACAAAAAACCGTCTATGTTACAAAGTCAGATCGAATGTTGTTTTGTTCAATGCAACAACATGTGTTTAATACACCTGTTGATAAAATGTGTCATCTGGGGATTGGGGATGTTGTTAAACAGAAAGTGGTTTCCAGTGAGCTTTATTTATTCAAGATTCTTTGTGCTTTATTTGTCTTGTTGTTTAAATTGGCCCTTTGCGCTCTTGTGGAGCGAACAGGAAAGTTTAGTCAATCTGAATGGCATTTGTTTACTTTGATGCTGACGCTTTCAGAGATTCTCTGGAGATGTCTGAAGATACCTCAATGTCTAGCACATCCTATTTATCTGGCCTAAGAGATAAACCACCATCACTTTGGACCATTCACATGATGGTAGGAATGGGCGTTAGTCAACAGTAAATTTTGCTGTTTGCTATATGAGATAATTTAAAGATTCTACTGACAATTAGCCACATAGTGGACGGAAAACCCTCGTGAGTTATTTGTTGATTATGAATGTGATTAAAACTGCATATTGCGTTATCTATTAAACAGTGCTATTAACAGTGCGATCAGTTTACATTCGCTTACTTTCGTTCATCTGTGCATCTATATGTAAGTAGTGCATTACTAAGGTCTGTTCATATGTAGACAGACAATTTGCATGAGAACTCTCGAAATCAATTTCGCTCGATTTCGTTGTTGCCGACCTTTCCAGCATCCAAAATTTCGCCAAAATTAATGTAAATCATCACAAATAGAATATTTATCAGTCGAGAAAGAACTTACACAAAAATAACATAGGGATGTAACGATTGTTTTGTTCGTCGTTGCTTATAAATCCATTCGGATCCATACTATTGGTGTTATTTTTTGCATGCCATCAGAAATTGGAATTCTCCTCCAAAGGGCTGCCAGGAAATTCAATTTATTAATAATGATGGTTTTGACCCTAACGCTATTGCAACTTCCCAATAAATAGGGTTTATGGTACAGAGTTGATTGTTATTCAAAGCTAAATTGAATTCTGAATAGATTTCCATTGTTGAAAATCACCAAAAGTTGCTTGCAATCCGTACTGTTAAAAAATTGCGCTTAACACTAATTGGCGATTTGGTCACTTGATACAAGTGGCCTTTTTGATGGACTTCCTATATATGTCCATTCCTTTTTCGAGTCTAACGATTACAGCGCCACCTGTTGGCATCACATATGAACCAAATACATGTACATGTAAAAACTTTATTCTGCCCTTTTTCACAATTTGTTCCTTGCTACTGTAACACTTTTTTTAAATTATTAGGAATCTGCTCTATAAGCCTGAGCTAACCAAACCACTCAATAAATCAACAATACATTTCACATGGCTGGTTATTGGTTATAACAAAAATCAAGCTATTCTGTGAACGAAATTAATAATGAAATTGTCAGTTTTAAAAATACCAATCCTAATTTAATGTTTCCTTATCTAAATTTGATGTTGCCATATATAAATTTGATGTTTTCTTATCTAAATGTCATGTTTCCCTAGGAAACATGTTCTTTTCTTTATATGCATGTACCTGTATAATAATCAATAAATATGGCACATGTCATGTTCCTGAATTTTCAGTAATCAAGGTGCTCAAGGAAATTAGTTTTAAAACCTGGAAAAGTCAGGGAAGTTGAAAATTTCATCAATGGGCAACCATCCATAGGAAAAGCATTAGAGTTATGCAGTGACGTCATCGAATCCATAGGTGAACTATTAGTCATGCAGTGAAACCTAATTGCAAAGTAAACAAAATCCAGTTGCATTATCGAAGTACAGTATCAAAATGAGGTTATTTTACTTTTCGTAATCTATGGAAAGGAAAAACCTGACAACGATGTTCGAATTTACGCACTAGCAACCGTTTTGAACCACGTTTGAAGTTGAAAATTGAAATTATTGCCCTAATGGTCAACAATAAACATTCATGTTTTCTTGCACGATATCATCATTTCGCCTGAGCAGTAAATGGTGTTTGCAAGTCTTTCTTTGGCTTCCTTATTTCACATTGCTGTTGACGACGCTATGGGGCATTCTTTTGATGTAAAGAACTGTAACCGCCTGAAGACACAAACTAAGAAATGGGTTAAGCAAACGATTCCTTATCAGAATTCTATTTCCTTCCACAAGTTAAACGCTGTGGCCTTCCGGTTTTCGGTGTGGTCTACGCTGGTTCACCACTTTCACTTTGAAATTCGCCCTTGGTGCACTCCCTGTAAAATGCCTTGCGATTTTCAACCGACCTCAATGATCTTTGCTTTTGAAAGGCGAACTGAATTTGCTTTATGCACCTTGACGCAGCGGAAAATGAGACTTGAGCTTCTAAGGTAGTGCTTTAACGTCTCGAAAAATGCACACAAAACAGTTCCGGAATAAATTAATAAGCCTTCCATTCAGCAAACTTGTCCGCAGTGAATAGAGCTTCATTAAATGGACTGAATACATACGCCCACTGCACGAACTAAACACACGAACATGTTTAGCTCAGCTATTTAACAGTGTGGTTGCCTTTGACGATGTACTATTATTTGGCAACCAAACAGCATTTGACCTCTTTTATTGCTGTTTTCTGCCTGTCTGCAACTTTGCTGCAATACAGCGCTACTAGCAGTGATTGCCAAGAATCAAGGGCATTGACAAATTCATATTTTTTGTTCAAGGGTATGTATGGCTCTTGTCATTGCTGATGAAAAAGTTGGGTCATGAACTGCCTTAGAATGAATTTTTGGGACAAGTAGTGCGTTGGTGTAATGAAATTAACCCAGTTGGGTGTGAAAGTCAATGCACCAGAAAGTCTTTGGAAAAACGACATTACTTCATTAACTAATCGATAACTCAGCACAAATATCCAAAAATTGTTGTGATTTAATTTTGAATTGTTTTGATGAACAACAGGATTCAGGGTTACCCTAGAATTTTCAGGGAAATTAGAATGACATGGAAAATTCAGAGAAAAATCAAGGAGAATGGGTCAGAGAAATTCAACAAGTAAATACTACGTTTTACATAGATACACTGTAGTTATTGGTTAACAAAAATAATAAGCAATTATTTGGGTGAAATTAATAATGAATTGGGCTAGTTTAAAAAAACTAAACTAAATTTGCAGTACGATACCTGACAAGAACGATACCTGCCCAAGCTATTGCAATTTATCGTTTTCGTTTTTTCAGGGTTTTTTCTTTTCTGTGTGTTTATTATTCATTTGGCCTGACCTAACCTAAATAAACCTGAAAATGAAATTTTTTATTTAGCTGCCTCAACCTTGGGCATTACCAACCTACGATACGAAACGTTAGGATAAGCCAACTTTTTCAACTATTCTGCAGTACAGCAAATTTTTCCCGCAATTTTAATCATCTGAACATGTATGATTAGAATTTAAATCCCCAGTTGTGAGTTATTATTCAAACTCAGTTTTTCCCTGTATAAATTCACGACCGAATGGTTTCATTTAATTAGAATTCTTTGATCCTTATGTATTCTTTGACGAGCGTAACAAAGTTTATCTTCGTAATGAATGACTTGCTCATAAAACGTACTTTTTTGTAAATGCAATCAATTGTGTTTGTTCGCCATTAGCTGCTTGGAAATTAAAGTTTTTGAAGTTATTAAAGTTAGTATTTGTATGGTACCATAGTGCGATGGAAAATTGGCAGTACACGTCTGAAAACAGAATGGAGCACTGGCATCAATTTCAAAACTGAATAAATTTGGTTTATTTAACAATATTTCTACTGTAGATACACATTTCCACGATTTTTGAGAGCAAATTTTTCATCGTTTCGACAAAAATACAAGTTAAGAGCTGTAATTTGATAAATAAACAAGGACAGCAGCAGGGCATATTCCGACGTGCAGCCATTAACTTAAAGAATATCACAATACATTATTTTTGCATATATTTTGTCAAAATGTAATTTAATAATGTACCTATCGAAATTGAGAACTAAAGCCCTATAACAGCAATGGTGCATCTTGAACAAATTATTGTGGTGATAAATTGGTGCAGTAAAATTAAGATAGTGAACTAAACGAACAAATAACTGAAAGCTTTGAAATGCAATGTAATCAAAACATATTCAAATGTTGGTAACCAAGTTATTTGACAGTCATGTTACCTTCCTATTTATAAGTTATACGTTTTGCAATTCATCTTCACTTTATCAAATTGATTGAAAGCAATTCAATATTTTCGAAGAAGACTTTCCAAAATTTTACATTGCAAGTAATGTCTGTGTCAATGCATTTCGATCCCACTTAATGAATTTCTAATATCAACATGAAATGGAATTTCTAAACACAAATAGCAAAGGACGGAAATTACTTTGAATGTGAAGTTTTTACGATCTATTTTATCTGTTTTTACGTTAAAGGCAATTCATGGTGAAGTCAATGACGCCCACGGTTTTTCATTTCACGACAAATTGCTATAAACGTTTTTCAATATTTTTTAATTTGCATTTTTTTCCGAGGCATCCCCAAGTGGGTGGAATGAAGCAAACACAATTTTCCTTTCAACTTAAGCGCTGAAAACACGAAATAAGAAAAGTAATTACTCCAAAAGGAAGTTGTGTGAAATATGAAACAAAAAGTAATACAAAGTAATAAGGAAGGAGCTGTTTTATTTATACTTTCATCAATTTCTATTTGTATGGCCTTGGTTTTGTTTTGCTCTTCAGCATCTGATGAAAATGTACTGCAGATGTAGTAGGTGCTATGTTGAAAAGGATAACACTTATTGGCAGCCACTTATTGTTTAATTTTCTTATAATTTTGAATTTTTGTTATACTTTTTTATTCAAATTGATGTTTACTTAATTTAAAAAGAATTTATTTGAATTTGCGTTGCTGTTGACTTGAAATGGCTTATTTATAAACCGTCCTTGTTGTTCTTTTTCTGGTTTTCTTAGCAAATCTTATGGGACTGGTAGTCATTAATTTTTCAATCTATCTTGATTGGACCAACCATATTTAATGCAGGGAGAGACTGAAGTAAAGGGGATAGGATTTGGTAGACTCAACAAAGATTAATAAACAATCTAAAAACTTTGTGATTTATTAAGGTTGGAGTTGTGGTTGGAGATGGAAAAGAGGCAACGTCTCCACGTAATTGGAAATTCTGGAGGATATTGGGAAATACCAGTAAGTAAAGGCAAATAAATATATTAAATCCTCGGTTCAGATAAAAGTTTATATTGAAAGTTGGATTCCATTTCTCCAAAACCCATTCTAGACAAATATTTATAATTCGATTATACTGCATGTCTAGACTTCGCCATTAACTTGGTACATTTTGTATACAGTTTTTATGCATCGCTTGTCAGCAAAAAGTTGAATTGGTACTTCAAAAAATTATTCAATTGGTGAGGGTAATCATTAGCTTAGTCAATTCAGAATTTACATTACGTCTAAAATAAAAGCATTGGTTGAACGTTGAAATTTGCATTACAATGTCGTTTACAGCAGTAAAAACTAAAAATTCTTTCTTTGGTAGATCAAACCAGCAAAGTTTGCTACTTGAGTTATGTATAGTAACGAGTATTCCGCTTTATAATGTGAAATTTCAGATATAATTCGACGTCATCTTATAATAAAATGTTCCTATTGGATGGATTAATGCCATGTCAACTTCAGGACAATTAAAGGTTTTTTTTAAAGGCTTTTTTATTAAAAGCAATATCAATAAAAAGGTATTGACCATTGGCTTTCTCTAAAAACATTTTCTCAGGAATTTTTTTGTTAATGGCATTAACGAGACATGACTTTCCATAGACATTCTCGACTTTCCTAGACTTTCCACAGACTTTCGCGAAAAGATTGTTTCTCAAGGATTTTCTGTAAGTGACACTTGCATCACAATTCATGCACGTCATATTCTTACCATACGGATAAAATTAGCTCAAATTAATTGAAAGTTTTGGTCAATGTACATTGTTGCGATTTTGTGTGACTGCCCTATTTTTAGAAAAAACTAAATTCGTAGTTCGACTTTGTCAATTTCAGTGTAATTTAAGTACAATTTTAAGTAGTGAAAATACTTATTGTTATCCTTACCTGATCGATGTTAAGTAAGTTTTCAAACGAAAACTTCTCAAATATCGGTTGTGAACTCTGAGAACTCAAGCCGGCTTATCCTATTATCTGCATCCTAATCGAACGAGTGAAAAACTGCCTGCAGTTTCCAGTTTTTAGCAACTTTTAAACTTTCCAGTCCCATAAGTCGATCTAGTTGTGATAGGGTAGAAACAAATACCACGGTTACTCCACCACACGGTAAAGGAAGGAATGATCGTGGATTCATGGGAGATGTGAGTTTTCAGACTGCATGTCTGCGACGATGCTTGCGAAGTCGCAAGGTGGCATCAGTGACTGTGCTTGATTTTCATTCGCCCAAATATTTGGTGGATCGCAAAGGCGGATCCAGTGGAGAAAACAGCTGATTTCCTACATGGGTTCTGCCATACATAAATGCGGCTTAGGTTGCTAATGCCACAAAATTAGCATCATTTGTTAAATTTTGTTTTGGACTGTTGAGCGTTCATGGACAACGTAAGGATTTAGAACGATAAAGGGCGAATTTTTGGACACCCTATATATTTCAGATTGATATCACATCTGGTTGCACTTATGGCCAATTTACTATATACCAATTTTCACATTTTTAAAGAGTTTGTCGTAAGCTTGCAATTACTATAAGATCAGTTTTTGAAATCACTTTCCAATAGGGGTTTAATCAGCTGCCAAAAACGTGCATACTTTTTTTCTATAATTTTTCCGCAGCTTTTAATTTATTGTCCAAGAAGCCATAACCTGATAGCAATTATTGTCAGTCTGTCCTTGGATTACAATTTACAAAACTCAGCTATGAAATATCCTCACCTATGAATAATTATTCAAAAATACTTGGTCAGCGACGTTTTGGACACCCTGTATATTTTAGATTGGTTGCACACCACGTCTGGTTTCAGGTATAACAAATAGTTGCAATCTATTATGATACAACTATTTTGTTTTAGTTGCAAACAAATTTGATGCAACTATCTTGTTTTTAGTTGCAGACAAATTTGATACAAATGCATGAAATCTAGAGTCTAGCAATCAGCTAAGAATCAGTCTTGCAATCACTTTGAAATTGCTTTTACCCATTAAGGATGGCAATCTGTCCCAAAATTTAATCCATTTAGTTAATGGTCAATTTATTTTTAAATATTTTAAAAAGTCACTAAACGACATCATTTTTCGGTTGTTGGCACGTAGAATGACGTCATCATAGAACGCAGAAATAACTGTTAGAATATTCGAATATGCAGAAATATTCGATTTTTGTGGAAATATGAATCCACTTAGTATATATGCAAGTAACGTATGACGTCAAGTTTTATAAAAGCATGTATTTCTTGCTATGGACTGAAATTCAGTTAGCTCAAGTTTGGATAAAATCAATGAAGTCATCAATAAAGTTGAATTTTAGTGAGTTCTTCTAAAAAGAGATCGAACTAGCATTTTCTTCTGTAGCCCTCAAAATCCCCATGACCATCAGCTTTACCTGATGCATTTTTATACACCCTAGAACATCCCACCTCCTTTAAATTTCATAAACTACAGTATATTGAATCCAGCCATAAGTGCTAGTCCCTTATCGTGTGTTGTTGTTGATCACTTTAATCTGGTTTACAAATCGATGTTTCTGAACTGGCTCAATTGCTCCTAATCTTCCCTTTGAAGCCCGAGGCAACCCTGCTACCCAAACACTGGTTTCATATTTCGTTTCAGCCAAAATTCATCCATGAAGTGTTTTAATGGCTTTTAGTGTGCACTATTTCTGCTAAAATCAGCACAAATGAAAACCAATAGAGGCTTAGAAGCGATTTGATCAGGAATATCCAACTTAGCATGGATTATGTGCATTGGTTCTATAGGGAAATCATTCTACACTTGGATACACCCATGTATGTGAACAAAATAACAAAATATGTGCATATATATTTCCATTAATTCTTTTTTATTTATTTATTTATTTATTCTGATTTTACCTAATTTAAGTTAAATATGTAGTTTATTTAGCCACCCCTAACCACGGGCAACCACTGCCAGCCTACAAGCCATTTGGGGAAGCTCTCATTAGTGGCAGCAGAAGGACATATTCGGTAGTACAGCTCAAAATTTTAGTAAGTGAATATCTGAAGAAAGTATTAGTCACGCAATAAAACTTGAGCAGTACATATAATGAATCGCAGAAAAGCAATCGTGTTCCATGGGTCGTTGACGGAAGCCAAAAATATTTACCCAATTTTGATTGTGGCTTGAGATCCCATGGCTATTGACTGACGCCAAACATGTTTGATCAGTTTTGTTCGATATATCAACACATGTTTACTTTTCTTCAGCCATGAATCTGTCCATGAAATCATGCCACTGGTCATGCCACTTTTATGAGTTGGTTATAACTTGTATTGGGGCATTATGTGTGCTATGTTCATATTTATTCAAGTAAAAGCTATTAAATTTCAGAGTTTTAATCGATACTGCAAACAACTGTAAATGGCTTACCTACTGGTTGCCCGTATGATTGCTTTGTGGGTTTCATGAGATACGTCCACATTAACAATTTACCAAGTTGAAACTGAGTGTTGGATTGTTATTTACGATTGTGAGATAACAAATGAACAACAACTATCACACTGCACATCATATTAGCAGTTCGACTTGTGACGATTTGAATCATTTACTAGGTTGATTCTGTGTAGTTTTCTATTGTCCACTTATTTATAACTGTACGTCCCACAGCAGTGGTTGCCTGGCGGATAGGGGCTGCTTAATCGGACATTTAACTTTTGGGCTTAGGTTAGGTTAAACACAGAAACAAAAATAAAATGGGTAAATTTCGACAACTATGTACAGGTGGCATTCTTGCGTATTAGGAAAGCAAAGTTGTAATATAAACAAAACGTGCACGTTCTTTGTTATGCGTTGATCGTCTTTATGGATGCTAAAAATATGTTGTCATGGTAGCCGTTAATTTGATTTTAATATGAAGTAATCTAATTTATTTGAAATTCAGTTGTATTCTAGTCGTTGCCCCACAGTCAGTATACAGATGCCATGTGTTTGGGGCTGAAGAGATATACCCCTTAACATTCTAAAAAAAGAAATGGTATAGATGCACGAATGCGTTTGTGTGCGTATGCGTTATTCTTTTATTTAATGTCGGTATTTATATTGGAAAAAATAAAATAAAAAATAAACAGATGCAGGCATCTGTTTTTTTAATTTTTGTCTATCAAAATAGCTCTGCAAACGAGGAAACGTTAAATTGTGCATTTTTTTACACGATGGTGTTCCGCCCTATCGTAGGTAGATGTTGTAATGAAATTATAAACAAACCAGGGAAATACGAACATTTCTGAGAATTATCTTATGAGGAAATATGAGGAAATGATGTGAGGAATATGAGGAAATGAAATTAATGTGCTGCATGTACATGTACATGTTTAGGCGTAGTTCTAATGGCAAGGACTGATAGCATGATACTGAGAAAAGCATTATTCAATAATACATAACATGCTTTCTAACTAATATTGGATAATGCAGGGATTATTTACCTGAATTGTACATTATGCAGATTTGAAATGGAAGAAATCCATAATACATGTACTGTCAGTTTATGCAAAGAATATGCAGTTTTCACTTATTGGCGTACTGGTAGTTATAATAGCAATTACGGAATAGCTTTATACGGGATGGGTTTCTGTCGTCTTTTTCGTTTCTTGTTTCACATTCAAATGAGACCTGTCTATTTAATGAATAAATACTGTAGTTGAAGGTTGCCAAACCATAATATAGTAAGTGCATGCATGGTAATCAGCTTTTCAAGAGGGGGAAATATGAACAGGGTATTCATTGGTTACATGTATTTCAGTACAAAAACAATAGATTCAAACGTTGTATACATACATCATTGAAGTTAATTAAGAAAAGAGAAATTTTTCTTAATTTAATTGCTCATTTCAGCACTCAGGGAATAATATTACAAAAACATTTAAATTGCTAGAAATTTTTACAGTATGTTCACCACGGTTTATACAACAAAATTAAGAATTCATCCGCGATTCTATCCCCAATAAACGTTTAAATAACATTTTTCTTTTTTTCATTTGGCATTTTGCATGGATTTTCCTTCATTTTATTGTCCAAGACCTTATTCGATGCACAAAGGTATGGAGTTGTGCACTGTGCAGCACTTGTAGAGGTTTGTCTACAAAATGTCTAGCATTCTGAGTTCTTATTCTGTACCTTACAAGTTACAAGTACATTTAATAGAATTGCAAACATTACTATTAATTACAAGTTATTATATATTATTGGTGGAACACCCAAGCCCATATTTTTACCGTCCATACGTTTATGACTTGTGCGCTAATACTTGTACATGTCATGTTGACGTTTCTTGAATTGGACCCTAGTTTTGAACTTGCTTTTGAATTTTTTTGAAATAACAATTACTTTTAGATATCTGCAGCTTTTAGAGCTGTAATGCAAAATGTGACCTACTCCGTCTTATATTATGAGAAAGTGGGCTTCTCCTAACGATAGTGATTGCCTGAAAGTTGGGCAGCTAAATATATGACAAGAGTAAACAACCAAATACATGTTGATCGTTCCAGCATTCTGACTAAATAACATTATAAACATTTGGAAATATTTGTTTAATACGCAGTAATAACTTTTAGATGTTGTTATTTCCTAATCTGTTTACAGATATCTGCAATAAGTTATGTTAAAATAGACGGTTCAATAATAGTAGCTAATGGTTTAAGAGTGGATTTTATTGAATTATACAAATTAAATATCTATAAATTAAAGCAGAATGACACTCTTATGACGATTTTTTTAATACGATTTCACAAATGGTTGCCTAATACGAAGCACAATAGACGACGTTTTCTAGAAATTTCCTTTAAATAAATGATGAGATTTTTTTAGAAATTATAACAATATTGAATGGTTCGGTGTAGGCGAACCCCTTCAAAAACTATATTAGAACCGCTGCTTTATAAATGTGCTTGCTACAGAATTTTCTTGTATAAAAGTGCTTGCTATAGAATTTTCTTGTATAAAAGTGCTTGCTATAGAATTTTAATGTCAGAATTACTCGTCTATCCTTTCATTTGAGGTTATTTCAAGTACCAAAGAGTGAGGGTTGTGCCCCTGGCCCCTTCCCGTGCTCTCCCCTTGTACCTGAATTCGCCTCCCAATTTAAATAAAAAAAACTGTTTTGCAACATCCTCAAAAAAAGTAAACGATGTTTTCACTACAATAGCATGCATTATCTTAAAATCAATATTTTAAAATTCCTTCCGTTTCTTCATTTGGTGCATTATTTTAAAAGATGATAAAAGTACAGAAGCTTGTTTTGTTTCTGTTTAATGCACAAAAAAGTCTATTTATACAGGGCATAGGCGCGGTAGCTACACTATGCAACATGTAGTACCATCAGGATAAATATGCATGATGTCTAGAGTATATAAACATTGTTTTTGGATATAAAAAGATTCTTTAGAGTTATCTCAAATTGCAATATTGCATCAGTTGTTGAAATTGTTGCAGAGATGAAAATGCAGTAATTAAGCGTAGCTTAATTTTGAAGCGACATGAAGTTTAAACTCTATTTAATTGCTTGTACGAGAACGCATTAAATTAATGTGCATAAAATGAGATTTCTCAAATTACGTTTGTACTGATCGTCTGGGGCCCCGAATAATGTTGATTTCAATGAGATTACAGTTGAAAACATTAACTCTAAGGTAATTTTGTTGGTTTAACACCATCAACTGGAAATCTCATTGTACCTGGGGTTTCAACACCCTATAAAAATGGACTCGAAACTCAATTTCAAGTTAATTGCTTATGACTAGTTAACTTTCTTTGAGTAGTTAGTAAATAGGTTACATTGCCAATATTGCTTCAAATTCTAAGTTTGGCTGATACTTTTGCTTTGCTCAAATCTTTCTAAACTGCTTAGACCGCCTTCGTTTTTAACATAATCTGATGATAAACGACATAGGCAGAAGAAATACGAAATGTCTATTTTTAATATTAAATGTTTTATTATTTCTAAATCAGAACATGTTGTTTTTTGGCTAGATCTCTACATTCGATTTTGATTTATTTCTGGATTTATTTCAACTGCAAATCAAAACCATTAAAATAAAAGACAACAATATCTCATAATGTTATCATAACTGGTGAAGCCAGTGGAGGATTTAGAATTTTTAACAGCTTTTAGGAAAGAGAAAAGGCAATTTCATTTTGACGTAGAACTATGTCCTTCCCCGCGGTATTAGGGGAAAATCTGAATTCAAAATGGCCGACCTGTTTTACGGTTGACCGGTTTTGCTGATACCTATCGCCTTTATGGTTAGCCGGTTAACCGTGCCGCTAGCACCGTTCAAAGATATATGCATGTGAGAAAATGTGAATTATATCAGAGATTCTTAACTGTGAAAAAATTTGAAATATTGTATACCAACTGGCTACATGCCTGCCATTAAAAATAACCTGCTTTAATTCCCAGAAAACTCTTTCGGTCATTTTGGGAATTTGTGGGCGTGCCAATAAAATTCAAAACTGCAAAATTCGAAAAACCTCTTCAAAATCGTCAAAAGTGTTGCATTTTCCTGGAAATTTCGCCGCAAGTTTCACAACAATTCGGTCTACGAATCTACGTGGTAAAAGTTAGTTTTTTCAAAAAAAGTTTTTCCTGTCCTATTTGAAATGTAAGTTTTGAGCCTCGTCTCCTGTTCAGCTCAGATGGGAAACTGCAGCGATGGGTGCTGTGGACCTGGCACACACCCGGAGTGGTAATGGGGGGCATCGACGGCCCCTCACACCTGAGCGTGGGGGTCCAATGATTCACCGAGGTGATGAGGGCCTTTTATTAACCAACGCCTTTTATCAAGTTTGTAAGTTTTATTTTTACACTGGTTCAATTTCATCCCATTGCTATTTTTTTTTCAATTTCATTTCTATCGAATCGCCCAATCGTTCCACCAGGGGACGATTCGACATCCCACCAATGATTCAAAACAGTTCCAAAATATATCAGTCGATTGGCAAGGGAACAACACACAAGCTACTTCTCGTGTAATTCGTCCATTATACATGTCCAACTGGAGAGCAACACCGTATGGTTAAGCTAACCTGGAAATAATTGATTGTTCTTCAACACGTGTTCTGCTTTTTGTTGATTGGTAGGACTCCTACTTCGTCCGACAATTCCCGGAATTATTTCAGCTTTTAGAGGCTTTTGGTGTTGCGTTCGGCTCTTGTGAAACTGTGACGTTTGGGTCGTGCTTATTTTGTACGCGGTTATTGTAACGGCGATTTTCCTTGACTATCCCGTTCGTTGCTTGTTGTAAGTGGTCACTTGTTATTAGATTTCATTTATGTTTTCAGATCACCACGCCCCCAGAATGTTCAGATTACCACCCAGACCAGATTCGTACTTATGCCACTGCACACAACACATTCAACTCTACCGGTATTGTGCAACTTTTATTTTTTATATGATGCCCAACCGATTACATGGGTTATCAATACTACAAGATGTTAATTACATTTTTATTAGTGAGAAATTAATTTATATTTTTGAACATAACTGGCGGAATTGTGAGTTTAAACGCCATCTTTTTTTAAAATTTAATAGAAACGAAAAAATTAGTTCATTTTTGATTACAAATATAGTTACTATTATTCGAACAATTTTCAAAGCCAAGGCCTATGTTTGATTCGAAATAAGATGGATATGTTTTTTTTTTCTTTGTTGCGATCTTAAATTACAACATTTTCAGTTTATTGAGGTGTCCACTAAATTTACAAATATGCACCAACAGTAATAAATTCGAGGTTTTCGCGTAATAATATTAAGTTATTTATCCCAAGTTAAACAGGGTTTACACTATTCGTGTATAACAACTCATTTTATATTGCAAAGTTATACAACTTGCTTGAAAATAAGAAGAAAAATGTTATTTAATATGAAGTTCTAAATCTGGATATGCACTTCATAACAAAACATTAATATAACAAATTAGTTTTGAACTTTGTTATTGAACGTGTTATGGATGGTAAAATATTTCTGAAAGTATTTTTATGTAACAAAGTTATGCAACAAGTTTGAAAATTAGAAGAAAAAAATATTATTTAACTCCTTAGTATTGATTACCCACGTAATCGAGTGGTCGTTTTATAAGTTTAAGAGTTTAGACTCAGTAAAACTGGATAACACTCACTGGATAACATATAACCTGGCCTAGAACAAGAAACATTTTACATAATATGAACCGAGCTACATGTATATAACATTTTTCCTTCTTTTTTGAAACAATATATGGCGTTATATAACAAGTTATACAACAGAGTTAAAAACTGATTTGTTAGATATAGTGTAAAGCTGTAAACCCAGCTTTATAATCTTTTCAATAAAAATTTGAATTTCAAACAGTTTCGTATTTTATGGACGATTCCCAGCGTTATAACATGTACCTCAAAGGCTGAAGCGCTCTAGCTTTTTCCATGTTTAACATCGTCTGCTTCCTGATTTAGGTGGATTCCACGAGGCATGTTGTTGTAGATCGACAATAATCTTTTAAAAATGGGGAAATTAAATGTTAATATCCTACGATACCTTTCCAAGGATGATTTCAGAGTTTTAGCTGCTGTAAGTAACTCAATTTTTGTTATTAACAGTTAGCCAAGATCGTATGTGTTTGGGAATTACTGTACAGGGAGGTCAGGAAGTCTGAGCAAAAAGCAGAGGTTATTCGTAAAACGTTTTAGAAGGCAGAAATTCGTAATTATGTATACTAATTTGGAACGAAATATTTCGTAAATATAATCTTACTACTTATTTAATGACAAAATTGGCAATAATGAGTTTCTGGGGAGTCAGGACCAGGTCAGAACTCAAAAGGCTAGCAAGTTGAACTCAAGTTGGAATTATTTATTTCAAGTCTGTAAAAGTAAAAATGAGATCTGAGAACTCATAGCGTGCATCTTTGATTAAGTATTTATCAATCCTGTTTCTAACAAGCTTTCTCGTCTAGGTGGAAATGGGCATGAAGAATCACGAAATAGTCCCTAACACTCTTTTGGCTTCAATTGCTAATTTGAAGCATGGTGGCTGTCATAAAATTTTAATGGAGCTGACGAAGAACAGACTGGTCAGCTACGAACGTGGTCTACGTTGTAAGTATGAATTTCTGGATTGACTGCATCTGCGTTGTCTATTCGCAGATCATCAATGATGATCATATGTGCATTTTTAGATGATGGCTATAGGCTTACCAATGCCGGCTATGACTATTTGGCTTTAAAAGCTTTGGCTGCAAGAGATGTTGTGGCCTCAGTCGGAAATCAAATTGGCGTGGGAAAAGAATCGGACATTTATATTGTGATTGATGGCAATGAGCAGCAAGTATGCATGAAATTGCATAGGTGAGCAATGCTTCTTGTGTGTTCTGAAAGTAACTGCCTATAGCTGGTGTTTTTCGTGCCATGGTTAATTTTCTTTGTATTTTAGGTTAGGAAGAACTTCATTTCGAAGATTAAAGGAAAAGCGTGATTATCACAAACATCGAAACACGGCATCGTGGCTTTATCTCTCCAGGCTAGCTGCTGTAAAGGAGTTTGCATACATGAAGGTGTGAATTGCTCGTTTCATCATGGTGAATTCAGCTAGGATATATCCTTGCTGAATTCTACATTGATTCTACATTGTTAACTTTTTCAGGCATTGTACGAGCGTGGTTTTCCTGTTCCAAAGCCGATAGATTTCAATCGGCATTGCGTTATTATGCAGCTGGTTCCTGGCTATCCTTTGTGAGTTCAATTTTGGTCAGAAGATATGTTTTGCCGTGATTGATTTGAAGTTGTAAGCAGCGTCTATGTCTATTGCGTTTTACAGATGCCAAGTACACGAATTGACTGATCCTGCCGAACTCTACAATGAACTAATGGAAATAATAATTCGATTCGCCAATCACGGGGTTATCCATGGGGACTATAACGAATTTAACATCATGTTGAGCAGTTCTGATCAACCCACGCTGATTGATTTCCCACAGATGATCTCCACATCACATACCAATGCTGAATGGTGAGCACTTCTGGTCTTGAATGTCTGAAATTGTTTACATGTGTGTGTAAGCTTATACGCATGTTGTTTTTCATCTGGCAGGTATTTTGATCGAGACGTTAGATGCATTCGTGAATTTTTCAAAAGGAGGTTTAATTATGAAAGCGAGTTATATCCAACTTTCAAGGATGTTTTGTGAGTAAAACTTCAACATTTTATGCAAGTTGTAACTAACCAAATTAAAAATACTTCTGTCAACAACATTCATTAATGACAGGGTTCCTACTTTCTGGAAAGTCAGGGAATTCGTAAAAATTCTTGAAAATGTCAGGGAAATTCAGATAGTTTGCCGCTGCATTCCCTTAATTATTACTTCTCAATATTTTGTTTCTAAAAAGTTGCCTATCTATCATTTAAGACCTATTTTTTTTTTTAAAAACCATTTGCCTACTGCGTTTCTGATAGTATTAATATTTCATTACATTTCTAAAGTCTGCTGAAATACAGTAGGCCTACTGTATTATTGAAATGTGTATTTTTCACAAAAATTGCCCGTTATACATGTATTTACTTCACTATTAATTTCGTTACTAATTATACAAATCCATCACTCGTGATCTAAATGTCTGAAAATGTTCGTCTATGGCTTGTTAAACGTCGATTCAGGGCTTGAAAATTAACACATGTACTATTTTTGTGGTCTAATATTGGGTGAAATTTCGTGTAAATTGTCAGGGAAATTACTGAAAAGTTGTCAGGGAATGTCAGAGAACTAACTGCAAGTCGTCAGAAAAACCGATTTGAGAATTTGAGTGGGAACCCTGAACGAATTTCTCAAATTTTATAGGATGTTTAAGATTCTACTTTAGTGCCCCTTGAATGACAATATTGAGTACACGTAGAACAGAAGGCATTGAGAGCACTGTTTTGTTTTCCAGGCGAGAAGACAATTTGGACATTGAAGTTGCTGCCAGTGGGTTCACTAAAAAAATGGCGGAGGAATTTGACAAGGAAGTTTGTGCACAAGCCAGTGACAACTCCTCGGATGAGAGTGCATCTGATACCGAAGACTGTTCCACCAATCAAAAAGAAGATGCGGCTGTGGAACATAAAGAACTTTCCGATCATGAGTTGTCAGATTCAGATGATGTCAATGCCGAAAATCCCTCGTTTCACAGAATAGAATCGCCACCTAAGGAGGCAGCCATACATTCGGAAGAAGTAAGTATTGGCTGCAGCGATCACACTGACGATGAAGAAAATGGTGATGCACTAGAAGATTTAAGTAAATCAAACCGGAGATATCTACCTTTTCGAGACCCAGATAGTGCTGATTCACATTCAGCTATCTACAGCGTTACTTCAGCAGCATCTATCGCCCCTGAAGAAATACGAGCACGAGTCAAGAAAAGCTTGGTAAAGCCGCAAAAAAAGCAGCAGATAAGGCGGGCACGTATCAAAGGTGAAGCCAGTGCTGTAACCCGTTCCAGAAGAGAGAACAGAGACACCGTCAAAGAGACTGGCATTTGGGGCTGGGCTTAAGTAGTGTGAGTAAAAGTTCTGTAATAAATTTATTGAACTTGCTATGCATATGTACAATTATTCCACTACAAACGTCTAGCAGTATACGTTATCTTAGCATTTTTAAAATAAGTCAGTTAGCTTTACTTGTTGGCTAATTTTGAGTGTTTGTACAGGGTTCATACCGTCAGGGGTGGTCAGGGAAATGTGGACATTTTGCAAAAAGTCAGGTGGGAGTTGGGGAAAACTTTAAAAAAATTTTGAATTTCAATTTTGTGACTGGGAAATTGATCAGACTTGGTCAGAGAAAGTCAAGGAAATGCAAATTTTGGTATGAACCCTGTTGTATGAGAGATTTTTAACGTTGGCCTATTTTTAAGGCCAAATGTAATTGACTGAATTGCCCAGTTATATCTCAGCGTTTGGTAAAAATGTACTTTTATTTAAAGCCCAGGGACTACACGTGTACCAGGGCAAAACTATAAATTATAAACATCAAACTATAAAAATTTAAAAGACAAGCATCTAACAAATTTATTTATGGACCAGCCACTGAAAATTCTCGTTTTCTAAGTTTTAAAAAACGAATCTATCGTTTTAGACCCACAAGATGCAACTTTTCTTCGTTTATTGGGTGTACCCTTAGCTTTGCGTGCAAGTTTTTTCTTTGTGCGTTCACCAGCTTTGATATGCATCTCTTCTTTTAACATCTCTCGAACCTTCCTCCCACTCAGACATTCGTCGATGTGTCTGTTGAAGGCTTCATTGTCATTACAGCCCTGTTTCTTGTTGCACACAGGGCATATTTCGTCAACGTGTGTTTGATGAGAGGATGCAGAACTTCTGCAGTCGTCCTGTTCAGTAACAGCTTGGTCTTCAGAAGACTCCAGACATTGGTTGACATGTTTTGTTATTTCACTTTTACTGGACTTCACCACTGCACAAATGGGACATGTATAGATTGTGTCCTCGCCCTCAGCTTTCGTTCTTTCGCAGTTTTTTATTACTTCATCCAAAGTCATTTGCTGTTTACTGGGCGCTTCATGCTTGTCTAGCAGTGAAGACATTCTGACACCTATGAATGAAAAAGAATTTTTAAAATATATACAAGTACCCATAACAGCCAGCTGAGAAAACTATTTAGAAACTCATGAAATTAATAGTCGTACCCATCAATCTTAATTTAAGCGGCTCTGGTGCAACTGCTTTTATTTCCTGCTCTAAAAGCCAGAGTGCTGTAGACGTTATCACATTGGCACTTGAAGTGTACTGCAGAAGTGATTTTGCCCTGGTTTTTACGTTGAATTTCACAGTTTTAATTTTGATGGCAACTGTTTTCCCCTGCAAATACATGTTTGTGAAACAGGGCTGTCGAGGTGCTAGTACATCAATACTGTAATCGATACTAACGACAACATTCTCCTTTTTTAAGTCCTTGCTCAATAACACGCAGAGATCCTCACATTTCTTTTTCAACTCTTCTGGGTCCCACATATCGCTAAATGTCCTAAAAAGAGAAGAAACATGTACAGGGCCCAAAACTCAACTGAGGAAAGCAGTTCGTTGCTATACGCACCTTTCGACACTCATAGATTTCCTAGAATCTTCACTATAAATATGTAACTAAATGTTAAACAATGGAACATAGAATGGCTAGTAAAACTAAACAGGTTTGCCCTACTAACCAAGATACTTGTATGCTTCCCAAGCCCAAAGAAATTTTCATGAATGACTCCAAAGAAATTTCTGAGAAAAGGAGCCCTAAATTTTCCCTCTGCATATAAAGATCCCCGCACGTTTTTACATCCAGGGCGTTGAGTTGCTGTTCGGTAACTCGACCAATCCCGCAAATCTATGTCCATTTGTAAACGAAATTCCAAGTGATTAAATTAGTTGAAAAAGAAAGTAATTATGCACCCAATTTTCATAATGACACAGATCATTGCACCTTTCCAATCGGCAATTTATTTACAAATTCCATAATTTTATCCCTAGTGAACGGAAGGCAGTATTGACCGTTTGGCTTATTTATATCGCTGCACACTTTTGCCAGTCTCATGTTTACCGATATTCCTGAAATTAGAAATATTGCCCTTTAAAATAAATTTGATTTGGGAACAAGGTTTTGCAGTTATAAGGGTCACACCAGTTAAAAGTCCAATTTAAATTGTAAGAATAACCTGTGAATCCAGAGAGAGATTTTGTTTCAAGCACAAAAATGACTTTTAGGAGAACTTTAAACACCTGGGCACAAAAAAATTACCCAAATTGAAATCATCAATAGCCTACCAGCACTGCAGGTTAAATTGGTTTTGAGTGTAACCTTTTGGCGAATTTCTTTGACAATATCTTCAGCAATTTGTTCTCTTGTTTTTCCATCGTTTTCCAGTAGCCCTGCTTCCACCAGATCGGTGATGTCTAAGGAGGCTTCATCCAAACTCATGGAGCCAAAGTTACTGTCATACTGCGCAAACACTTCCTTCACTTCACCACTAACTTCGGCATATTTCTTGAAATTAGGGGGCACGATTGTCAGTTCTGGGCATAACTTCTTTGCAATGAAGCCAGGCATCGCTGCTCTCACGCCAAACTTCCGGGCATGGTAATTTGAGGTACTCTGAATGTAAAATTACTCGGTATTATTGATGCAAATTATGTTAATCGGGAAACAACAGCATAACTAAACGAAATCTTGATTTGTAGGACACTGTCATGTTATTTACAAGCATCGAAGATCCGCCAACAGCCATTGGAATGTTGGCCAACTCAGGATTATCTCGAGTTTCGACAGCTGCAAAAAAGGCATCCATGTCTATGTGGACGATGACATGACTCAAATCTCTTCTAGCTTCCAATTCTGTTGCTAGTTTATCCATCTTAAAAGAGACATATTTCATCATCAAATTTTACATTATGAAATCACTACATGTCAATTTATAATCATCAAATTGTGGTATGTACTAATTTTGACAGCTGAGTCCACACATACAGTGGCAATATTAGTCTCGGCACAGTTTGAAAAATGTCGTTCACAAGACATGCACATTACATAGTTTATGTAACAACAAAAAACATTTGTAAAATCAAGAATGACTTAAAAAAAAATAAAATAGACTTTTTCGACTTTTTGAACAACATTTTTCATACTGTGCCAAAACTTATTTTGCCCACAACTGTAGGCCTATTAATATTTCATAAGCAAATTCTACCTTTTGAAATCACTACATGTCAATAGGGCGTGTCAATCCTAAAAAAATAAATGTAATTGAAATTGACTAATTGATGTGCACATGTGAATATGGCTGCCAAAACCTGAAAACCCGGTTTTGATAGTCATTTGCGGATGCGCACATCAATTAGTCAATTTCAATTATAATTATTTTTTAGGATTGACACCCCCTACTTTATAATCATCAAAATGTGGCATGTACTAATTTTGACAGCTGATTCCACACATACAAACATGCCAACATATTAATATCAAATTCAACTAGTTAAATTTATTCCATATGATGGGATCATGCATTCTAAAGTACCACATACCTTGGCTAGTGAAGATTGTTTCTCCTGCTCTGTTACTTTGCTCAGTTCGGATTTCATATCCTCAATTTTTTTCAACAACTGCTGCTGAGATTCCTGCTTATGTGCGTAATAATTTGAACCCTTCGAGGCGTCAGAAATAATTTCGTTGATTTTTTCCAGGTCCACATTTTCCATCCCAGCTTTGCAAGAAATTAACTTCATCTTCTCAGGGGAGCTGCCCTGAGCATTGACAGCCGCCATGGTTGAAAGTGCCGGCAATACAAAGGATGAAAATACTTATTTCTTACGTGTAAATTAACAGCTCACTTGTTTTTCTTGAGTACAAGTCAACAAGGTATTGAGCTAGTTTTGCTTCTAATAAGTTCAACATGCTCGAGCATGTCTAGCAGACGGACTTTATGAACGCCCAAGGTTGAAGCGCCATTGCCTCTGGCTGAGCTCAAAATCCAAGATGTCAGCTGGAGCGGTGAAATGCAGTTATAGTTTGCCTTCAGTTTTATTTTTTCTTTAGTTTCTTTCATGAAGCAGCACATAGCTCACAATTTTAACACATCTAAATTTAGTTTGCCTCATCTTAGCAGCTCTACTATGACGGACCAACAGGCTTGGGGTTGCTGCGACGTTTTGCACGAGTAAGTACCTCCATGGAATTAAGCGTCATGAAAGTTCGGAATTATCTGTCGATTTCCTGAATTTTTATTCCAATTTGCATTTTCATTCATATCTTCATATGACCCGTCTTTACTCTGGAATCCGTTGTATGCTTTGTGTGCAAACGTTTAGATTTTCAGGTAGCACATACTGAACGTATGGGTAAATGCAATTTGAATGGTCAAAACGTATTCAGCCTTTTCAACAGACCTTTCTATAAGTTGTAGAACCAAATGGTTTTCATTGATACTGGAACCTGCGGCACAATCTATATTTATGACTACCCAGTAGCCTGCACGAGCTGTTGTGTACGTGCTATACCATAAAATGAAGATAGGCCCACGGATACATTCGTCCTTGATCCTACCAGAGTTGAGATATGAAGTCATCTGCATTATTTTCATGGTCATATCAACCTATGGCATTGGTGCAGATTTCTGATTTCTAAAGAGTGGTTTGTTGAGAGTGAGAGAGATGACGGGAACTAGTTAAGTATTAGCCTATGGGGCCGTGCATATATTACGTAACACACCAAGGGGTGGGTGGGTCCTCGTGAAAGTGTTACGAACTGTCACAGCTAGGATTCCGTGGGTTTTTATGTGAAAATCACAACGCAGTGTGCAGCTGTAGACAACAACATTAGCTGATGGACAAAATTAACTATTCTGAGCTCTGCAGTTCAGATTTGCAATGGATTGGTGATGTCTAAGCCAAAACACTGTCACCAGTAACATATTACAGAATCAATAACAAATGGTACACTAGGTCCTGTATAACCTATAAGTTACAAATAAATCCATGGGTGAAAATGAAAGTGTTGTACAAATTTGTAACCTAACACTAGGGGTGGGTAGTTTGCAAAGTGTTACAGGGGGTGGGTGGGTCTCTAAAAAGGGCAAAAATTGCGCTACGTAATATAATATGCATGGCCCCTATGTCATCGTCTTATGTATTGGTGACCAAAATGGGAATGTTGGTCAAATGAGGATTTCATTATTGCTGTTTTATGAAATTATAGTTAAGAATTTATGACCACTGGGTGTCAATTTCGATGCCATTCTCTTCATTATCACTTTTATAAAGGTAAAAGTCATCATTTCTGGATATGCTAAAATAAAACAAAAAAATTCTTGACCAATGAACGGGAAGCTTTTCCAGCTACAAATGACATCATTCTGTAACAGATGAATCATGTTACATTGGCGAACGTGCGCTCAGTTATTATAATCAGACAGGATAAAAGTATAGCTAACTTATGCTTTGTTTTAGGCGACTGAGTCCTACCATGGATTCTAAAAAATCTATTTCTGAAGTATTGTACAACTGGGTAGAAATCACTGAAGAATTTTTTGAAGGTACTAAAGGTGAGTATCGAAGATATCAAATATTTGTGCTTTTAGCATATTTATCTGCATTTAGCAGCTTACGGTCTTACGAAAATTGTTTTTTTTTAATTTATTTGTTTTGTGCTTTTTCAGAACTAAAACTTGGAGAACTATTACACGATGAAATGTAATGACGCATCTGTTCATTTGCTAATGATTTACAGCTAAAGTCTGTGAAAATAATATGCATTGTTCCTTATTTTGGAAGGTTTGGATTGTTTGAAGCTATGTCTGCCATTGAAATGATGGATCCAAAAATGGATGCTGGAATGATGTGCAATCGTGGAAATAAGAAGTCATTAAATTTTGATCAAGCCATTGCAGTAAGAATGCTTAGTGTATATTTAATTTGAGCCCTTTGTTTTGTTACATTGCTGAGTTGTGGATTAGACAAGAAAGGAAAGTTGTTCTGTTGATATATTTTTAATTTTAGAGTGGAAAATTGAAGTTAAAAGACTTTACGGTGGAAGAACAAATTGGGATAATAGATGCCACCTTAGCATGTTTGGTTAGTAAATGTTGCGCATTATATTAATTGGCTTTAAAATTCCATTTATATTTTCTGAATAATATTCTTCTTCGTGTATTCTAGGTAACTTGGCTAGAAGGGCACTCATTGGCACAAACTGTACTTACCAATCTATATCTTCACAAACCATCTGTGATCGAAGATCGGTGCATCAAAACATTTAGCATCTGTACATTAAAGCTAGTTGAACTGATTAGGGATTTCGTAAACAAAGCATCCGTTTTTGAGGAGGTCTGCCACCAGTTTTCTATTTTACTTAATTTTTTATATTGAAAATTTATAATTTGAAAAATCGTATTATAAAATTGCATAAAATATTAGGAAGATTTCCAGCCAATTGTGTATGGCTACAAACTTGCCAGTGATGTAGTTGAAGCTAAAGCAGCTGGCATGATGAAGGAAGTGGAAGATGATCTCCAAAGAAAAGTGAAGGTGTGTATTTGGCAAATTGCTCAGTAAAATCTGAATGAATTAAGCCTAACTAAAAACTGAGTGTGTTGAGTGTCTTAAAACTTTTTGAATGCTACTATAAGTTAATAATTTTTTTTTAATAATTTTAAGGCTACACGCAGCAAGCAAGGTGAAGAATGGGATGAAATTACTCAGCAGCAGGTAAAAACAGATAATTTTTTCCCAAGACAGTATTAACCTAAACTTGACTCGTTTACACATTGGTGATCATGTCCTTACCCGCGACACTCTTCTAGCATCAACAAGCTGTGGCATTAAGTTCTCGAATCAAGTTTTGCCGAATGCTTTATCAGGCTCTCCTAGTCTACTGTCGGAAAGAAGTCAGTTTTTTAAAGTACGATGTATTGCATTTGAAAGAGTGTGCTTTCTAATTTCACTTTAATTGTCACAGTCGAACCGAATTGATGACGCTCAAAAGTTTCTTTCGGCATGCTGTGAACTTCTGCCTGTTATCCGTTCAACTGTAAATCTTGGGTTGCAGCCAGAACCAAAACCAGAAAGCAGTTCTCGTTGTAATAATCAATCTCTACACGCCAACTGATTTGGTCAAATCACACATTTATGTCAATATTTTCCCTGTTCATTTCTAGCTTCCGACTACCCAATTATAATGGGTTTCGAACCACTCGTAAATCAACGTCTTCTTCCACCCACTTTTCCTCGTTACATAAAGATCAAAAGCCGGGAAGAAGCCATCACCTACTTTGAGGCCTTGGTGGAACGATTAAAGACCGTATTTAATGTCATGTCCTGCCAATCCTTTCACTTGTCATTGGTAAACATGATACAGTGCTCTACTGCCTCCAAAAAAAACATTTGCTTTGATGTGACTTGTCCGTTTATTTTCAGAATTTCTTCATTGATTTCAGCAAAGGTTGCCCTTGTGTGTTATCAAGATCTGTAGCCCAGGTAAAACTCAACATGATTTTTTTTTTCAAATTGCACTTGTGCTATGATCTAGTTTTAGCATTTTCACGTTTTTATTTTCAGCTACTTTATCTGCCCCATTCAAACAAGGCGTTTGGTAATCAACCGATGTGCGATGTGCTGCGAGATGCTGCACGAGCTTTTATCTGCCCACCAGCACTAGCCCCTAGGTTGCCCTTTCTGTGATAGGTTCCATTTTCCTGTAAGTTTTCTATCAACTTAAGTTGCTCGGTTTGAAATTTACGATTCAATTTCAGATCAACCCTGTTAAGTAATCTGCAAGCAAAAGATTATGTGGATACATTTCTCAATCATTGCGTGAGACCTTTTTGTAATTTAATACAAATATGTGGTCACAACCGTGCAAGGCAACGGGACAAACTGGCCCAGATTTTAGAAGAATTTGCGAATCTTCAAGACGAGGTGAAGGTTTTCAAGAACGTAATTTGTACTGTATTACTGTGAAAATTAATTTCAATATCAATTTGGGTTTTATTGTTATTTTTTTAATAAAAGGCTGATAAGGTGGACGCTTACTTGCACAACCTTTTCCAAAAATTGGAGTCTCCTCGCCAGCACCTTGCCTGTTTTGGCACCTGGATACTTTATCATACATTGCGAATTATGATACTGTATGTTCTTAGTGGATTTGAGCTGGAATTGTACAGCACGCATGAGTACCACTATGTATTTTGGTAGGTATTTGTAACCTTGTCGTCATGGAAGTTGGTTAATTTTTTAATTTATTTTTGAAATATTTATTCTTAGGTACCTGTTTGAGTTTCTTTATGGCTGGATGGTGTCTGCATTATCTCGTGCAGATGGATTTCTCTTGGAACAAGAATCTACAACAGGTATGTCTGAGGTTGCTCTTGTCATCTGTTAAATAAGCGAACAGAATCTTTTTCTGATAATTAAGAATTTTGCTTTTGTAAATTCTAATCTTTCTAATCTCTTTCAGAGCAACAAAAAGGGCGAAATGCTAAAAAGAACAAAAAGAAAAAAAAATCTCATCCTCATGGAAGGGAAATTACCATTAATCAAGCATGCCATAATCTCTGTGGAGGGTTTTGCAAGGTAAAATGCCATTGCGTTTAGAAAATTCATTTAGATTTTGTTCAATTTTGGTTGAGACCTGACAAAGCTTTTCAACAATTCCAAGGCACTAGCCGGCTTCAATATGGATGGAAAAATGAAGAAACCAAGTTTCCAGTTCGATTGCGAGCAAGTGCGTTACGAGCATCGCTTTGCTCCTTTTGGTAGTGTTATGACGCCGCCCCCAGTGCAGTACCAACAGTACAAAGATATGCTCACCTTCGCCCCTTATGAGGATAAACCCTTCGACATGTACACGGCAGCTTGCAAGTATTTTCACCAAGCGAAGACACTTTTCGAAAATTTGCCTAATCCTACTGAAGAGGTAAGATAAAGTTAATTTCAAAGTTGGGTAAAAATGTGTAGCGGTACAAATAGTTTGTGTGCAAAGTTTGGTTGTGGTTCCAAAATAATGGAAGTAAAAAGGCACATTCAGAATAGCAACACTATAGAATTCATCAGTATTGTTTTTATTTTCAAAATTTCAGATTGGTGCCTTGATCAAAGTCAGCAAAACGAATTTTGTGGTTATGAAGTTGCTAAGTGGAGGACATAAAAAGGAGTCTATGGTAAGTCATTTTTTAAATTTTATTTATTGTAAAACGACCCTTATAATAAAAGTTGATAATACTACACGTTTTTTCACGGTTGATACCATCAGGGAAGTGAATTGTGGTCTGTGAACGTCAGGGAACATTTTTACCATTAAGTCAGGGAAATTCATAATGTCTGGAAATTTAATATGGCACAACTATTTTGATTGGTAAAAGTACCTCATGAAAAGCACTAAAAAGTGCGTGTGTGATCTACTTTTTATAAAAATTTCGCCTACGGCGTTTTAATTGTTATTTCTTATCATTTAAATGCATTATTTTTTTTACAAAAATTTTGCTTAGGGCGTTTCCGTCATAATATTTCAAAGAATAAGTCCTCAAAAATAGTGTTTGAGATCTAGTAGTTTCAACCGCAAGTGTTCGCATCATTATTAATATTAATATACTAAAAATCCAATATTTCTTGTAGTTTTTCAAAAATTTCGCCTATGGTAGTCTCTTAATTATTATTATTTCTTCTTACAAAATTTAGGGCTAATTCCATCATTTCGTGATCAGAACTATAATTTCCAAAATTTATGGTATATTTGCTTGGATCAAATCTGTAAAAATTGTTTCTTGAAATTGTCCAGAAATTTTCCAAAAAGTGTCTGGAAAACCTGGAAAATTTAGGGGAATTCAGTTGAAGATTTGGCTAGTCATCCTGACATAAAAATTAAAAAAATATAGTTAATTGTAGTGTTGCAGATAAAGTTCATTTTCAGGTAGAGAAGGAGTTAAATTCAGAGTTAAACTCCTCATGTTATCGTCATGTTACATTTTATTTTATACTACATTTTTTAAAAACACGCATATCAATAAAAAATTAACTTACCTGTTATTCAGCGGACCTTACTTGAGTGCATGATTGACAGAAATATCACCAATTTATGCTGATAATTATTTTATTCACGATTTACTTCGTTCCGATTTGAATTACACTTTCCAGGTGTCGTTCTATTCGCGTCATAACCATGACAACGGCTCGTTCGATTTTGGTTCGATCGAATTTGATTTATTGGTTTCCTGGAGATTGTAATTGAAATCTGAACGAAGTAAATCGCGAATAAAAAACTTATCTGCAAATATAGACTATTTCGATCAATCTGATACTCAAGTACGTACTGCTGAATAACTGGTAAGATAATTTTTCATTCTTTTGCGTGTTTCAAAAAAACGTAGTATAAAGGAAAATTTCTTGCTGTGAGAATCTAAATTTCCCCTGCCCCGGGCTATCCGTCTTCACCTTAATTACATGTGATATTTTTTATTCGATAAGTCAAGGAAATTGAGTTGGAAATTTATGTATTTTTTATTCATATATAATTTTGTTCATCCTTCGAAATTCGCTAGGGGCATTCAAGTATTATGTCATCATCTTGGGAGGAAGCTAGTTGTAGGAAGATGGAAACGAGGGGGTTCATTAGTACTTTAATGGGCTAAACTTTGTCATTTTTTATCTATTTTTTATAAAACTTTTACTTTATACCTTGACTGACAGATTATCATAGTGCAATTTTATTGGTACGGTATGCCATGCATATTTATTTGTTCATTTTCTTCTCATTTTAGGATGCACCGGAATTTGATTTCACAACCCATAAAATATTTCCCATTATTAAAATTGTCTGATGCGCTGACGAGGGGAAATTGGTAAGTCCATGCTTCAGTTAACATTATTTTGCCACTTCTTTAACAGAGCATATTTTGGAAAAGCATATGCATGGTCGTACACACACATTTTCATTGCTGCATTGACCGGCTGTATCAATTGATGGGACAGATAGTTAAACTAGAACAGTGGCTTCCTTTTTTCTGGATGAGTTTGCTCATTGTCTGTTTTTTGTGTGACTGATTGTTCAGATTTGCACGCAGGATCCGTGCCACTGGTGTGTTGTGACTTGTCTGTCATATGATTCATTTTGATTGTTAAAGCTGCTCTGTTGAATGTCGCCACATGACGGATTGTGTAAGAAAATGGATTCATTTGTTTCGTATTCAATGCTGGATTTCGGTTTTATGGCTCTACATGTTTTCTGATGTACTCTTTGACTCTCTGCATTAATTTGCTAATTTGAGAATTGTTACAATGTTAAAATCGTTTTTAATATTTTGTCAGACTTATACAGTTTTGAAACAGTCAAGGCATCTGTTTGAAACTACAGAATTTTTTGGCTTTCCATGCAACATTGCACTGGCCCACACATTGCTTTTAATTAAACAAAAATGACTTCCAAAAGTTTTAAATAATTACTGTGCATGGCAACTTGAAGACAACATTTACGTACAGTATATCAGTATATTTTGTAAATTTTGATTTCATGATTGACAGTACATGCGGAATTTTTGACTAGACTTCACACAAATAATTTATGCTGATGTCAATTGAAATCGCACCAGAGAGCAAGTATTTTTATCCAAAAAAAGGCATGCTCGGAATGTCTAATGCACTAGTCAAATTTGGCTGTACAAATTTAAACGGATTATCCAGAGCCATGGTTACGCAACCTGCGTGGATGTTGACAAGGGTGCTGTTACTAACAATAACGGACGCATCAATGCAGATATTGTTTGAAACTATCAATGTATCCACCTTTGTAAAGTCGATACGTAGTTGAACACTTTTATTTTGAAACTTGAATAGGTTGATTCTGATGTGTGGAGTAGGCATCACTGCAAAGAAGCAATTTTTGCATTAACACATTTGCTATTTCCATAAAAATCTCTAAACTTCACCTAGACCCATGATTTCACCATTTCTTACTTTGGTTTTTTATCTAAGAATTACATGAAATCCTTAATTATCATTGCATTTACTTTAGTAAAAGTTAAGTTTTCCGTTTTTTTGTTTTTTTTTACAAAAAAAGCAAGTAAATTTGTTTATAAAAAACTTTGTATATTAGCTAGTATGCATGGCTAATTTTAAATGATAAACCGAATTCTATAAAAATATGTTTATCAGGTTATGCATGCATATGCCAATGAGAGAAATGAACAAGAGAAAAGAAATAAGGGAAAAAGTCTCAAACATTACTTGCAAGTACTTACAGTTAATTGGCAATGTTACCAAGGGACTCCCAAAAAATAAAACTGTTACATTGCATCCGATTTCATTTGGGTTTGAATTAAATTTAAGTTGAATAGCTGAAATTCAGAAAACAATTTCGCATTATTCATCTTTGTTGTGTCATTTTTTGCTAAAAAAAGTCCAATTTCGTAACTTCTGTGAACGTTCTTCTGTACATGTGTGGTTTTTAATACCGAAGAAAAATATTGAACAATTCTGAATGTTTTTTATATTATGAAATTTACTAAAACCCTTATACCACACAGTGGGTAACGAGAATTCAGTTTGATTTTAGTTTGACCTTCAAATCTAATTTTTATTGAGAGAGAAATCGGGCATTTTTTGAGTGAATGATTTGAAATAGTGAATTTTGGTTGTCTTGGAATTGTTAGTTAGTTTTTTTAGTTTTTTCCAGGCATTCCACAACACATTGTGATTTTTTTTTATGGAATGTGGAAAATGTGGAATAAAAAAGCTTACCCTTGACGAGACAGTTACAGTAATGTGGTTGGCAACTGCACTGAAGTCCTAAATTCGTGAAATTATGGGTTGGAATTGGAGTTGGTTTCTTTTTGTCTGAAGTATGTTTTGAGAATGGGTTCAAGCTGCTGGAGATCGAGGAGAATAAGCCAGATAGTCCAGAACTTGAATCTTTTTGGTCTGATGTCTTGTTTCCTGAAGGATTTTTCTTGCCTGGCATCAAGACGTTGGAAACTGACTTGATAAGGCCAAATAAGCCAGATTTGGAAGAATCTTTAGGCTCATTTCCTGAGGAAGGATTCTTTCCTGATATTACCTTGCCAAATTTATGTTTGTTCTCTGATGAACTTTTGAATTCTGGTGTCTTAACATTGGCTGGGTTGGAGTTTGATTGACCATGAACAGATGTAGGATTGCTCTCTGAGGAATCTTTCTTTTTTTCTTCCGGAGTCAGCTTTGAGTTTATTTGATTAACGATTTTTGATGACTGTTTGAAGAAGTCGCCAAAGATGTTTCCAGCACTGCTCTTCACATCTGAGAATAAGTTTCTCGGTTGAACGACGTCATCAATGAATGGTTCGTTTTCTGTTATAACTGCAAATAATCTGTCATCTGTTAGGATTTTTTTTGTTTAAATATCTTCCCTTGCATTCTACTGAGCCAGTTGTTTCATAATACACGTACATGTATTTTTTTGAGAACTTTGTATATTATCTTGACAATATAGCCATAGTCTAGCATACTGACCAGACATAAAATCACATTCTCATGCCAAAACAAAAATATTTCTCATTGAACGTCATTAAATTTGCAGTACGCAGTTCAATGTGAGTACCCTGATGCCCGGCACTGATCTTTGGCATTGTTTTATGCAATTTCTAACATTATCTGCATTGTGGGCACTGCATCTACCCATGGACAAGACATTCATCAAATTGATCTGACAAAATAGCAATACTTTTGCATAGAAATTGAAACATTGCTATAGTTTTTTTTGTAGTCTTTGTTGAACACGCACACTTGCACGTGGTTGTATTACAGACCTGAAAAACTTGCAAAACCTAGAAAGGTCTGGGAAAATTGATTTACTTTTAAAAAGTCGGGGAAATTCAGCAAATCAATAAGATTTTGCATAGCTAGTTATCGGTTAGCACAAATATCAAGAGATGACAAGCAATCTTGTAAGAGAAATTAAGAAAATCTCTGTTCTATCGCCTGTTTATACATGTACATGTATGCATGTATAACTAGCAATAAATACAGCATTCCTTACATTGGCATGTCATATTTTTGCATTTTCAATGGCCATGGTGGCCAGGGAAATTTGTTTTAAAACCTGGAAAAGTCAATGAAGTTGAGTATGTCAACTCTAGGGAAACGCTGTATTAATACATTATTCCAAAAAGTTTTGTTTCGAAGCGTTTTTGTTTATTTAGGGTTATGCTATTTGACATATGGCATATGGGATGTCCGTTGCCTTGCTGTCTCAGTCCATCTGTGATCCAAACCTTCAATGTCATATCTGCCAGTAATCTGTCTTGTCTATGACGCTTGTGTGTTTTGCAATGTTTGATCATATTGTGGTTGTGACGTAAAGTTTTTGTTTGATTTTAGGAGCTCGCGTACGGCTTCCAGCTAATTTTGAATTCGTGGAACGACGACATTTATTTGGGACTTAGTTGTTTACAGAGACCTGTTTAGTTGAACTGACGTTGTGCTCTGCCATATTATCGTGACCTCCAAAAGGCAACTTAATGCTGCGAACATGGCTGACATTGGAGGTAATTTGGTCAGATCATCGAGGCACAATGTCAGCCCGATGTGACAAAAATTGCACCAATTTATGAAATGGAAATAACACTACAAAATAATCCATAATTCAAATCGTTTTGTGGGATTTAAAATTGAACACATCGAAAATGGAGGCTGTATGCCTCCATTGTGGTTCAACTCAGCCTCATTGGAGGTTTTGATAACTAATTAGGAAAACTAACTGCTATCGTGTTTTCTCCATTGCAATATGCGCACGGCACATAAAATCGCCATGGAATAATCGTGAAAATAATCCATAAAAATAGTGGACTAGTCCATGGAAGTATCTCCGGTGCCATTATCAACACGATACAGTGCCCTAAGAATTTTCAAGTGGATTCTTGGAAATGTGAACAACTTTTTGGTTTATAATTTCCTCATGGTGTGACTCAAGACTAGCAGTGGCTAAAACATTGGAACTTGAAAACGTCTCTTTGTAAAAAAATAAATGTAATTAAAACTTTAGTTGTTAGTTTTCACACGCTTCTGCGATGATGCATTTTTTTTTATTAAAATAAGTTGCCTAATACTTATCTGATTGTTAATTGATGATGAGAAATTATTTAAAACGTCAATTAGATATCCATCTTTTAAAATTTTTGCGCTATTTGATTCGAAACCGAACCGAATAATCTTTATGATATTTTTTCTGTTTACACAGTGAAGTTTTTTGGGAAAAAACAAGTGCTTCGTAACGCTATTTTTCTGTGTGGAAATGCTAAATTATTGCTAATTTTCGTGATTTGATGCTAACTCGCAAACTATCCTTGATTTCAAAGTGAAACACTTACCTGTCGCAAAAGTTGTTACTACAATCAGAATGACCACGTAAGAGCTTATTATCCATATGTTTGCCATGGTAGTGTCAGTTCACTGGGCCGGTTTGAAATGTTCAGTACCGTTGCTAGCTCGACATTGTTTTAAGTTTTATGTGTGCGTTACCTGTATTGGGTATGACATCATGCATGCACACAATTGTTAGACTGCACATGTGTTACACAGCAGTAGTGGCTGTCTCAATTCACAAGTTGGCATTGGATCAAACTCCCTCGCTTAACTCCTGTTTGTAACTGGCCTGTCGCGATAATTTGAGGTACAAGGACAACTTGATTATCCCACTGTTTGAATACAGTACATGTATTTACAAAAAAATACTCATATTATGCAAAAGTCTACACTTCTTTGCATTATTTAAAAAATGGTGCACAAATGCGATACGCAAATCAGAACATCTGTCGAAAATTTGTATCAGAGAAATCTTCACCAGAAATTAATGACCAGGCTTACTCAATCTTAAAATCATTTAGATGAATATTTTTTGCTAGATTTCTTGCTAGGTTACTGATCGTTCTTCCACTGTTTCCAACAGCTGCTAACTGTGACATCTGTAATGAACAAAATTGTGTGCAATGTCTAGTTTAACACAGCCGATAAAACAAAACCATGTGATTGTATATGTCTATGCCTCGATCTTGGAATATTTCTTCTCAGAAATATTGTTCTTCTCAGACAAATGTTTACATGTCGATAATGGGTGCAGGCCTGCCAACGTAGAAAAGCATGTTAGATGGCTTCATGTGTAACCACTTCACAATTGCTCCAATTTTTTTCCATGGTTTTCCCACATTCGTCCATTTTAGTGGTCTTTTTCATTTTTTTAGTTTTATTGGTTTTAGGTATTTTCGAAAATTTTATCATTTTTCCATTAGGTTGTTAATCTGGGTAAAGTTCTGCTATATGCCAATTCTGACCACTTCCCCACTCTTCTACTACTATTTCACTCCATACCCAGAATATACCCCAGGTGAAAGGACAACTCTCCTGTCAAGACCAAGATGAATTGAGAGTACTGCAGACAAGATTCTCATATTAAGGATAAATATATGATGTTTCAACGTAAATTAATCGATACAGCGAAATCTCTTCACATTATTAAAGAACCAAAGTCGCATCCTGTTAGATTTCTCAAAACCCCATGGTTTGATCAATCTTGCATCTCGAAAAAGAGAATCCTCCTTACGAGCTCCAAAGAATTCCTTGACAACCCAAGAACAACCTCGCTCTCCATCATGATCTCTGCCGAAAACAATATTCAAAGATACTTGCAAAAATTTAAAGGCCATCTTTTTCCGAGACTGACATGCTGAATTGGTCAAATCCAGAAACTGCGCAAATTTCCAACTTAGACTAATTAGGCATCGCTCTACAACTTTCTAATTCACACTAGGATCCTATCTGCAGCGGTTTCTGACATATTTGCAAAAAACACGGAATGGGCACATGGATGACCTTGAACGGGACCTTCAACGTCACGACAAATATGGTTTCGAGATAGCCCGTGGTCGACTCTAAAAGTTACCTTCAAGAACTATCATTGTATCTCTTACCATATTAAAGATATTATTTTATTTCGTTGGGCACTGGCTAAACAGAACACCCTGTATATTGCCGCCCAAGCTAGTGTGGCAAAAAAAAACCATGTGTAGGTGATACATGGATTATTTTCCCACCCTTCTAAAGAGAGCAGCTTCCAAGCGTGGGATACAACACACCGACTGAATCGTGATGAGAAGCTCATGTTGACTAAATTGCTTTTTCAGTAATCAACATGAATTTCCCACTCTCGTGGAAAATACACTCAAAATCATAGAAAATTCTGTGACCAGACAAATTGAAACGGATACATGTACAGTATGCAGTGCGATCTCATAATTATCAAAAATTTGGTAAACTAACTGGGACACTTTTAGAATGCACTTTAGGTGTACCACAGAGGTTTCACTGAGCAACAAATACTAGACAGTTAGAGAAACTTCGTACGAAATACAATAAATACGAAAACGAAATCACATTTCCTAAGTAGATGCCTTTTATCGTATTTCGTAAAAACAGTTAGGGAAATTTCGTACGCAAATACCCCAAATCAGTAATAAAGATGTGTTATCATAGCCTACATATAGTTCTCCCTATTAGTCCCTATTGGCAAAGAGTAACCATCAACAGGGATTTATTTCACGAAAGTCCCCATTGCTGTGACCACAATGTCTTCTACGCATGCGCACCTTTTCCCCCCGATTATTTCGTGTGACATTTCGCGTGTGACGTTCTTAACATTTCGCCGAAAACACACTTTTGGCACAGGAAATGACGTCAAACGGTAACATTTCGTACGAAATTTCTCTTACTGTCTACAGTAGGTTTCGGAAAGTTATTTCAGGAGCCAGTGGTTCTTCAGAATGAAATAGCATGAAAGGAACATTGAACAACGTTACGCAGGGTTCGTACTCAAATTTAGAAAATCATTTCCCTGACTATCCCTGACCAACCCAAGTAAATCTTCCTGACTTAATAAATTCGGTAAAAATATTCAAACAGAGCTGGATTTTCGAAAATTTAAAAAATGTCACAAATGATGAATTTAAGAGTTTCTGGAAAACAAAGTTAGAAATATTAAAAATTAATGACGGTTACGTTGATGACGCTGTTTTTGGAAAATTAGCGAAACCTAAATTATTGGTTTTAACTTTAGTTCACAAATTTGTAAAGATGATGCAAATGATGTATTTTGGCTAAATGATAAACTATCCTTTGGCTGCAACCCAATAATTTAAATTTCCTAAACTATTTCCTTGACACTGTTTGTAGAACGCCTTTGGCAATTTTTTTTAAAAATGCCATGTTAACCTCTTCGCACGGAGCCAAACAAACCAGACTTTCTTTGGACAATAAGAGTATATTGATGGCCTGCAAGCTCTCTAAAACTCAACGACATGAAAATATTTGGGAAAAATGAAAAGAAGGGTGAACAAAGTTGAAATTCAAAGTGTGTGGGATTTGGAAGAAAATGTCCATCTTATGTGAAATACAGGTACCATAAAGGGATGTGAAGAACTTATAACATCATTACACATCAGATTAACACTGTTTTCATACCGAAAGGTGGTGCTACAAAATATTGACCATCAAGTTGCAGGACTTTTGACCCAATATTGTTTTGTTGCAAGACTTACGTCCATACAATGTTTTTGATTTTATGACATTTCTCTGTGAATACTTTTGTTTTAATTCAGACCATGGGTAATTTTGGGAGCTAATAAACTGTTCTTTCATATTTTGCTTGTTTGAAATTTTTCTTAAATGGCAGTTTCCAACAATTTGACTCCAAATTCGAATGGTACTAGTAAACTTGGTGTGTTGCAGGACTTTTGACTAGGGGTTGTATGAAATATGTTCGCATTGATCCGATGGCCAGTAAAGTTTGTAACTAGGTGGCGTAATAATGCTAAACATCCAGATTCCTCTGCATCCTCACAAAATCTTCACAATGTATGTTCCGTATATGAGACAATATTTACGATGTTAGTATATCAGCCTGGGGTCACATAAGGAATCGCCATCCACCCTGTAAACACTTTTTTAATTGCAGACCAGAAATGGCAGTTAGGCGAATTTTGAGAAAACCGAGATCTCAAATGAAGAATTATGGATCCATCATCTAGCGCTTAAATTTAGCATGCTGAAAAAATTTTTAAGTATACTATCTCAATTTTCCTGACATTTTCGAGAATTCCTTGGCTTTTCTTAAACTGGAGGCCCCCACAATAACGAATGTGCAAAGTTTAAAAATGAACACCCCGTAAAGATGGCCCTTATTAAAGTCTCATTGTAGTCAAATGTATTTCAAATGTGAAATAATTTTTGGATTTGCTACAAAGTTGCAAACTGCAATCGAATATGAATTAAGTCACTATATTCAGCAGTCTACATTTGTGTCGAATAAAATTAGGGCTGAGGTTTATTACGCAATTAGGTAAGAAAAGAAAAATAAAATAAAGGTAAAATTTAGAACTCATAGTTGCAAGAGAGCATAAAGTCAACCACACATTATGATTCTTTCTTCCTTTAATTTGCACGCAGCGTGTGATGCATGGTTCAAATTAGCCTTTAATTATCCAAAGAAAACCTATATAGCTTACTCTGCCATTTGAAACAAATCTTCTGGGATATAGCAAACGAGCATTATATGATTATGTACATGTATGCGTAAAGCTGTGCGCATAATGAGAATGAATGATGAAATTTAGACCCGGAAACGCAATGCAAATTTTGCACCATTAACAAAACGTGGTATTAAATTACCTAAAATTGAAGGAGATGAAAGAAAAGAGCCCGAAGGGTGAGGGAAATTATATGAAATTATCTGCCGAAGAAGGTTTTCTCCATCGTCTCGCTTTACTGTATAAATGATAATTCAAAGTTTCCACTAAATAAACCATCATGACAGAACAAAAAGACAATTACGCTTAATGCTTCCAAAATACAGTATATAGTGTTTTTCCAAAACTATCTTCCTTCAAAAATACATTGGCATGTCCCATAAATAAACTACATTATATGCTAGGCCATCCGCTGCGCACTTTGGCAGTCAGAAAAAAAACTTATTGATGGTGACGAAAAATGATCTTTTTATTGACAACAAACTTCCCCTTCGGTAATATAATCCTGTTCTAAAGTTTTCCCACTTGGTATTTGGTTGTAGGCCCTCTGCTATAGCTGCAATTGCCAGTACAGTTATATTTGCAACACTATTACAGTTAGCTTCAGAAGTTCTCGGCTTCCATTTTTCCTTGGATCGATTTGGACTTTACATTGGTATGTGTGATAGGTCCAATTATCTATCCACGAAACACTTCAATATACTTTCTCAAATCAAAAATCTCTGAAAATGTTAAAATCTTCATGTAGTAATTCCAATGCATGATTGTCATAGAACTACAGTTAATTAACTTGAAGTGGGACAGGACAGCTTAGTTTCACTACGGAATTACTGCAATTCTAGGCTTCTATATAATTAATGGTACCAATTTCCAGATAATTAAATTCTTTTTTGGGGCTCCAATGACAAAATATTCAGATTATCTGAAGAATTAACAGCTTTAGTTGTAATACTATGGATTCTGTTGCAGAAACGAGCGCAAACAGTGTTAGTGACGACTTGCACTGACTGCCAACCACAAACAAAATGGATGTCAAGAAAACTAAAACTCAATTTAATGTATTTATAAAGACTCAGTAAAAATATTGTTTAAACATGGGCTTTTCAATTGTTTTATCTACTCCTTAATTTCCAATTACCTAATTCCGGTCCTCCATAACAGTAAAAAGGTTGAAAAACGCTGCCATAAAGTATACTTTGAGGCAGTCCATTTCATGTGGCGTACCAATTTCAGGGTCTAGGTGGTTGGCTCCATTCAATTCAATTCAATTCAACTCAGTACCCTGCAGTCAGCACAGATGTGCCATGTGGCAGGGGGGTGTAATCCACCAACCCAATTTAACCGACAAATGTTGCAGTAGGGTGGGCACCACCAACATCATTGTTGAAATGAATGTCTCGAACCTTACTGCTATCCTTTGGAAGAGAATT
>JAQGAF010000751.1:0-41527 GCA_034687865.1 Kryphioiulus occultus | reverse complement strand
CATGAACGTGAGTTTGCTCATTTTCACGTCGAAAACGCAGTTTTTGACCGTGAACGCGCACGTGGATAATGTCACGTTCACGTTTAACGCGGAGCTGAAACTATTCTTGATGAATTTCCTAAGTTCCTGACTAGCTAAAGAATCATAATTATTATTATAATAAAGGTGTAAGGTGGGCCTTGCAACAGATAAGCAAATCTTTGTACACAATATTTTAGAAATTGCTTTTTAGGTCAAAGAGGTCAAAAGGTAATTTCATTTAGTACTTTTGGCATTTAAAAAAATGACCAATATCCATAATTGCGTAAATATAAACTTGATATAGGAGGTGACGACATGCATATTTTGCCGGATCTCCCTATGCGAATTTGGCTTTGAAATTGGTACTTTAGAGAAAGGAGATGTTTATGCAACTTTTGGGATCGAAAGTAGCACTTTCAATCCTTGAAAGTTTTAGTTTTCAAAGTGACACTTTCGACTACAGCAAGGGGTAGTTTTACGCAACGCACTTTTAATTCGAAAGTTACACTTTGATCTGAAAGTGGCACTTTCGAGGAAAAGTGGGTTTTATGCAACTTGCTCCTGCACCTTTCGCAATATTTAACACCCTTAATTTAATTTTTAATCAGTTATCCAACGATGCATAAGTCGCATCCTATCCAAACCAAGCTCGTGGCACGTCTCATTGGATCTACCCTTTTGAGTAAATTCGCCCCTGCCAGCTCGATTTTTTTTTCAATTTTTCCAATAAATATGATTACCTAATCAAGCGATCTCGTCTCCAGCCCTAGAAACGAACTTAAGCATCCGCCGTCTTTTTTCCCTCCGTCGTAATTACAGATATTAAGTTCTCCAAGATTAGGTTTCTTGTCGTTCCCTAGGTATTGCAAATCGCTGGCAAAATTGACACCCTAACAATAAATTTGTGTAATGATAACTTCGCCCGTGGTGTCACTTTTTTATTGCCTTTTATCTCGGCAATGGGTGCTGCTGACTTGCAACTATTTTCCCCGTCCCCCAACCGTATAGGATGGGGATTTTTTTCAAGTTCCAGCCAGCGAAAATGGGAGGAAAAAGTCGATGAGAGAAATCGAGTTACACGAGCCACGGTCGGTGACGTAAACACGGAACAAATCCACAAATTTGCCAAAATTCGCTATGAAAAACATCGAAGTTACGGGGGCATTCACAAAGTCTTCCACTAGGAAGCACATGTGACCTTTAAAGAGAAGGCACAAAATCAATGGAAATTTCACGACCAATTACACCGTGCAAGCCCAGAGCCCTATTCCACAAAGTCGTGCAGTCGTAGTTTTACACTTCTGAATTATTACTCCATACCTTACAAGTGCCAAAGTAAATTTTATCGAATTATAAGTGGTGTGTTCCACAACGATATTTTTACTAATCATTTCCCTGTAACTTGTTGTGGATACTCTGCATATGAATGGAGATTTTTAAATTAAGTACATGTACATGTATGAGTTGAGTGATAGTCAAAGATGACACATGGTTTGTGCACCCTATTGGTGTTGTCAGTGCCTCCATGGCAGCTACCCTTCACTGCAACTGATCGAAACACATGTTTATTATCTTGGTGACGTTAATAAGAGACCGCTTTAACACTAGAAGTTTTACGACGTCACTTAACGGAACTAACTATATTAAAAGTTGTTCTAAATCACTGGTGGAACGTCATACAACAATCCCATATTTTTCTAGTCCATACATTTGTAACTTGTACACTTATACTTGTGTATAGTTTTGTGGAATAGGGTCATGGATTTGTAGTTGTAGAGGTATGGACTAATACATACTAGTGTTTATGGTCTACAACACACATTTTCAACACTTCTGTGTTATTACTCCATACCTTACAAATTACAAGTACATGTACATTTAATCGAATGGTAAGAGTTACTAATAATTACAAGTTGTTCAATGTCATTTGCGGAACGCAATACTGCGAGCCCATATTTTTCCAATCCATACATTGGTAACTTGTACACGCTTGAGGAATAGGGCCCAGGCAGTCATGTAATAGTTTTTAGGGGCAGTTTCAAGTTCCATCTTACTAAATGCCGTGAGTTTCGAACATACTTTCGGTACTATTGTACACTGTACGTCGAAAGCAGAAGACGTCACCATGCACGCACCTCCGTTCCAATTTGGCTCCCAACGCTGGCAAAGTCGCCTTATGCAAAACCCTCGACAAAGCTGACAGACTGGGTTTGAATGGGAACGAGTGCCTATAGAAAGGCCAAATGAATGGGGCCCGATCGCGATGGACGTTGAACAAAGTAAATAAAAGCGCGGCACAATGGCCCCCACCTCCGCGGAGGCTTTTTCCCCGGCACAATGGGCCCCAATCCAGGCTGCCAACACCTCTGTACACAGAGCGAGATTGGGCGTTGCACGAGTCAATTCAACAGTCAAGAAATCGATTTAACGCCGAGAAAATAGAGGACGTGCGAACACCAATTTCCCCATTTCGGAATGAAAGATTCAGCGCCTCGACAAAAGCCAAACTAAGTGCAAGCGCGCCTTCCTAAGGGCGATTCTGCAATGGAGCAAACAAGCGACTCGCGAAAAGGATGCAAAATTGACTTTTTATCACTTTGGATGGCTATATAATGCCTTTCCACAGAATAAGCGGACCACTACCACTGGCTTTGCGCCACTTGCAAACACTGGCTCGGGCAGAAGCGCCATTGGTGGCATTTTCTAAGCATTCACATCGAAAGTTGTTTCTTCTTTCTCAGGGAAACAAGTTTTCCGAAGGATTTGCTTTGTTCGTCTTAACCCGCAGTCCTGGGCATCCAATATTTAAAACTATTACTCAAAATGTATCTAGCGTATTCATGGCCATCCATCAGCTCGCCATCCTGGCCGAAAATGACATCATGCTCCCGTGACGCCTATGGACTTTACCGCAGAGGACCCGTGCGCTCATGGTTTGCCCGGACGCAGGGGCAGGTGGCTTCCCCAATTAGGCCCAAGCTCCCTGGGCGACTGTAAACGATTTACTGATGCTAACGACGCTTGGGACGCGACGTAATTAGGTCATGTGCAACTCACCGGCGCAAGTGCAAAGCGAACATGTCGACAGGGACAGGTGCAAAGCAAAATGTGCTTGGTTGCGATAGATTTGTGTGGTAAACACATGACTAACATCCAATTGAATGTTTCAGGTGTGTTGATGTCAACTATGCGTGTAATAAGGATCGAATTAACCGTTTATTTAATACGTTGTCGCTAAAACAATTGATTTTCATATACTGTTGTGACATTGGTGTACTACTACACTATAACGAAATTACTGTCATCATGTTCTTACATTCTCAACAAACGTGTTAAACGTTCAACAATTTAAAATATCGGATTTTCACGTAAATATTGACAAACTTAACACTTTTCTGATCACACCTGTATACATACTTCCACCAATATTGAGATCCTCGCGAAATCTCGGCAACGAGACGGGACTCGAACGTAGACGTAGAGGGGGTGATAAATAGCGACGTGCATGCAAATTTATCGTCGCTACAAACGAGCTTCCCCCTTTGAAAAATCACGGCGAATTTTCGTCGCAGTTTTTCCATCTTTTTTCAATTGAAAAAGGCGCAAAAAAAGGAAAACATGGCAGCTTCATATCGCAATTGCATCCAATTTATATGCAGCCTCGGTGGCGGTAACAATGGCGAGCCAACGTAACATATTGGGAAGTTGATGGGCCTCATCTGTTTCGTTCGCCTATTGTCTATTTCGCAATCTGTCATTATCAAACTTGCATTTTTCCTACTTTTCTCCCCCTTGCTCCGTGCCACCAGGAACGGTCCCCACGTATTCCACCTCAAAGCCACTCACCAGCCAACCCTCCAGCTTGTGGCAAACTATTTCGCGCTGCATGAACCTCCATGTGCTCGGGCACCCCTGTAATTTGGCCAATGTCCCACAGTGCCATTGATGAGCAATCTGCCAGGGCTGGACAATTCCGTCCTGTTAATTTTTCTATAGTAGAACTTCTCTAAACAAATTCCCTCTGCAAAGTAATATCAGGTGCTGATCCCGACGTGGGACCCATGTTAAATCTAATAAACCTTCTTAACCTGATATCCAATCATTTTTTTTGTTGGTTTTGGTATTGGTGATCCCACAACTACAGTTACCTGCAATTCTGAAAATTTGGCAAACTATCATACACAGAGGGGAAAATAAGTACAGTAGAACCTCTAAAGTTGACCACCTCCATATATTGACCCCATTAAGTCAATGGAAGGTGACCTCTACATGTTGACCACCTGCACCTGAGTCATGGACGATTAAATTCATTGGCTGCTTGCAAAACATACTGTGCACTGTACATTATAAAGTATTACATTACATCGTTAATTTTGCAGCTCATTGGCACTCCAGTACTGGTACTGTATTATGAACATTTTAATAAGATTATTAATGAATGATGAATGATTACTGTAAAATGTATAAGTACATGCAGTACACGCAGTTCACGAAATTAAAATCCTGTGTCAGTACAACTGTACAAGCCTCGTTCCATATGTTGACCAGTTGGCGAAAGACCATTGGGTGGCAAACGTACACATCGTTCTACTGTACATTGAATGGAGATTCAATTAAAATTGAATAGTGTTACAAATTTGGCATCTTCGCGATTGTGTTCAGTGTCCTGTGCGTGAAATATGTGGGGTAGCCATGTTTTGGGCAAGCTTAGACAGGTTCGACAGTGCATGCGACATGTGTTGTCAGCCAACTAGATGCAAGTATCTGAGTGACCCTATATACTGAAAGGCTATCTAAATATTCCTGCATTTCTTAGCCATCCCATTCAGAAATGTATTGTTTTTAAAATGCCTTTTAAGGTGATGAATCGTGTAAATGCATTCCATCAACTTTTTCAAAAATGAACTACATTACCAAGATGCACAGGGAATTTTGACTTAAGGCATACTTCGCGAAGCTAGTCAAGCTATTAAAAGCAGTTCAACGAAGTCATCGGGCTCCCTGGCCTGTGACCCCCAATCCCTCGTTTTTTGGAACGCAGACTCCTGGGGGTCCTCCGCACAAAGTCACCCAGCAAAGGCGGCATAGAAAAATCCATCTCCACGCGTATCTATAATGCATAATCCATCTCGCTGGCGTTGGCCCGTGCCTTCGGAAGATGCATAGTGATTTCGACCCCTACGCGTACTTGCCTCCCTCCTCATTCCAGCGCCAGCATATGCCATTAAGGCATATCCATATAGAGCCAGAGCCGCCTGCATGCGTTTGGACTTCACTCCGAAATTGAATCATCCCCATCGCCTGTTTTAACATGCATAGAACAATTACCCATCTCACCTGCGCCCTCCCTCCACTAATCAGACGCCAAGAAAATGGCCTCTCACAGGAGGCAGACGAGACGTGATGGAGAAAAATGGACCGAGCGAGCCATTTCAATGCATATTTTTGCACGGGGGAATTCCCCCTGGGAGGTCCCCCCACTCGGGCTGGCGTGAGGGCCAATGGCGGCCTTCCTTAGCATGCAATATGCACGCTTCCGCCTACATTGCCCACACAAAAGCGAAAACATTCTTAGCATATTCATACGCGTTTGTGGCGAGGGCAGGGCATAAACGACGTCTGGCTTTTAGCTCAAGTTCTCCTCCCAATTACCAGTTGTGAGATAATCGAACAGTGAAGAAAGAAAGACGTTAAGTGAGAAATTTCCGTGATTTTCATGAGGTCGCGAACTTCACTTCGTCGTCCAACTGCTCGGAATTTTCGAAAAAAGGAAAAATTCGTGATGGGGACTTTTTCCCCATGCAGTAAAAACAACGTTTGCCAGCGCGTGCCTTTGTTTGAAATTCGCCACTAATTGCGTCGGCGGTTGATTAGTTGGTGAAATGATGAACCGTTCGCTAAACCAATTACTGGAGGGCTCCAGCCTTTCCGAACAACTTCCTAAGTGAGCTATTATTGTTGCTAATGGATAGGAAGAAATTTAAATTCATTACTTAATCAAATGAACGGCGTTTTTTGTGCACCCATCGCGAAAGCTAATCTATATAGATTGGAGCGTTGGTGGCGATGCTCGGCTTATTGGGGAGAATTCAGCGCTAATAATAATGCATGGACAACAAAAACGATCTTTGTAGGGCAAGTCATAAAATCTCAAAAATCGATACTAAATTCTATCGATTTAGGTGAAATTTGGTCCACCCATTAGTTATTGAGTGAAACTGGCGATGAAATTGACATCAAAATGTCTTGATGCCTACATGTAAATGCCCATAGATGTAGTATACTGTAATCCAAATGTATAAGTAAAAACGTTTGTATTGCCATTGCATTAAGGTCGTGATCATGAGAATAACTAATACGGCGTGACCCAAAAGTCATTCACAATTTCCAAATAAGCCAAACGCATGCGAGACAACTGATTGACGAAAAATTGACAATAACTTGATTTAGTACTGCATAAACGAGCTTTGTTTGATTAGGTAAGTCATAAAATCTGAAAAATCGATAGTAAATTTGATCGATTTTTGAGATATTTGTTGTTAGGTGACAATGGTTCAAACGTTAGTTATTGGTGAAACTGTGCGCCCATTATAGTTATTGGGCGAAATTGTTTCATCCATTAATTATAGGGTGAAACTGTACTCCAAATGTATAAGAAAAAAACATGCCTTGTCATTGCATTAAGAATAACTAATATGGATTGACCCAAAAGTAATTGACAATTTCCAAACAGCAAGTCTGAAGTATGCGAGACGACCTATTGACGAAATATTGACAATAACTTCATTCAGCAAAATTGGAACGATATTAAAGACCATTTTTACGGATTTTTCAACCAAGTAATGAAGGACAATATCGAGTACTCTTCACGTGTAACGTTCGCATCTTTTAAGGTTAGTTCAAATGGCGGACGAGTCACTTTCGAATAGAGGAGAAAAAAAAAATCCAATTTGTAGTCGCAAAACTTTAAAATGGGGTTCCGATTGAGGAATTATCGATCCAGAAAGCGCTTCTCCCTCCCCAGTCGAGAAATTCAATCCGCTGCGAGTAAAACTCAAATTCGTCGCTTTCAAAAGGCGCCCGTATCATTAGCGTATATATAGGTGGCGCTCACATTACCAATGCCAGAAATGAATGATTCGAAACCATTAAAAATTATCGCCCGTATTATAATTGAACAGCGTGTTGGAAATGTCGAGAAATTAGCACCGCCACCGCCATAGAGGGCGCGCATGCGCACCAGCGCCACCTCGAGCGATTATGGATTTCGGGCTGCGGAACAACAGCGCAGCCCGTGGGGAATTCGGATGGGGGTGGGTGGGCGTAGGAAGCCCATATTATACGATTATAATTAAAAGCTTTTTGCATTAGGCGCACACACCTAGCTTTTAAAAATTAAAAAGCCATTTGAGCAGCTCGCCTAGTGCTGACGTCAAAAGTACGATATTTGGGGATAACGTTACGTAGTGTTCGTGTTCGTTGTGTTTCCACAATCCAGATTCGAATTACGATATTTTTGCATTAACTGCAATGCCACTAATTCAGAAATCCACTCAGATTAAAAAGCGAAATACGACCTGTGATGTGGAGAAATATTTTGGCTCCATGTACGGTAAGTACATGTGCCCGTACTTGCAAACCTAATGATACTTTTAAAGAGTAACCCTCAGTAAAATCCAGACAAGTCACCCCGTTTAATTTGCCCAGGACTAAAAAGTAGTCCTCCATTCCCCAGGTTCACGACAGTGGAACGGATCCGCCAGGGATCAGAGTAGGAAAAATCAACCTTGGTAATAGCAGGTCACGCGCCACAGAAAACGGGGGGATCCGGCAGATTAATGAATCGCATCCTATACACACAGGAGTCAAAAAGTAGGCCCGAGTCTGGGGTTAAATGACAGGGGGGCGATGGGAAAATAATTGGGATGAAGGAGGAGGAGGCAAGGAGTTAATGACATGGCCCCGAATAGCTACTAGACGACGCTCCCTGTGCATTAACGCCTGAAATATATAGCCACCTCACTTCACCGAACACACACTAAAGTGCAAAATGATTTTCCCACTCCACTCATTCAAATACGAGGGCCTTGCAGTCTATCCATCAACCCTTGTCCAAGGTGTGATCGGAAACAACTCAAACAACCTCAATGTACATTACTTCGAGGAAAAATAAACTTTTCTGGGAAGCTCAACTGACCACATCACAGTTCTGCCATATAGGCATGTACACTGAATTAGCATTGCATTATAGGAACCCCCATCACTTTCTGAGAATTGAACCGCCCAAACGTAAATTTGGCTTACGTATTACTACATGTACCAAGTTAGATTGCGTACGTTTAATTATGGGGGAAAATAGACAAGAATGAGCTTTCTTAGCGATTTTGACCTAGGCCTGATTACGGGTGTCAGAAGGGTCGCTATTAGTATCTCAAAAGCTGAATTTCCGGGCTTTTCACACGCAATTATGTTAACTGCATACCTTAAACAGTATGCTTACACAAAAATTTGCAGAGAGCATCAATCCTACGGCCCAAAATCTCTCATCATTGGAAGATTTCAGAGAAGGCTGTCATGAATTGTCCAGGCAGACAGACAGGTCACCAGCAAGCAAATCTCAGCATTCAACCCTAATGCTCAATAAAAATATTTCTGAACGTAACACTAGTCATACAGTACCACTGATGGACTATAGCAGTAGAGGACCAGTGTCAACTCCATTATAAATTGCAAAAAATGGAATGTTGTTTAGTTTGACATCTTCAGTTTGCACGCCCTATATGTCCTCTAGCCTAAGCAGGGTGTTCCTAATGCAATTCTAACGCAGTGTACAATACATGTAATGTATTTTACCTAAACCTATAGTTCGAATATTCGTTATTATAATGTTTTGGAGAAGTACACAAAGCATTATCATGTCTTGTAAAAGCCTGAACTTTCTTGGTAGCCCCAAACTTCATGATGCCTGAATTAGCACGCTATCTCCTGTGTTCTGATTCCCAAAAGGGCACGTCGCAGCCATGATTGCCTTTCCGTTATCATCTTGGAAGGCCAGTTTGAACCATGCATTTCTACATTTTTTTCATCTCCGTTTTAAGCATCTGGCGAGTGTAAGTCAAATAAGGCTAAATGCTCGATTCCTGCAAGATTATTTCCCTTCATCGTCGTCTCCCCTGCCTTCACTTATCTTCAGCGCCGTCAAATAACAACATTATCAATGCATTTGTAAACTGAATCCCGAATCGAAGAAAAGAGTATCGTCTTCTTTTTGTTTCATCTTATTTAAGGTTTCCCCTTCCCGTCGGCCTAATGCCGATTGCCTATGAGTGACACGGTAAATATTTTACTTGAAATTTAAGCATGTTCTCCTGCCGATAATCGAGGCGTCTGGGGAAAAGAGCGAAATATGGATTCCGCTATACATGGACTATACAGGGTGTCCGCTCCATCGTTGAATTTACATTTCCTGGCTATTAAAATCCTAATATCGTCAACGGACTATCTGCATGCATGGGTTTCTACGCGAGCAGCTAACAATCGTGAAATGACTGGACGTGAAAAATTCCGCAAATTCCAGCAAAACCCGAGCAACAAAACGACACGCGACACCCAATTGGAATTTATCGCTAAAATCACCTTTGGGCATAAACATAACGCTTGTTTACTCACCAAATAGCCGATGCGGGGTTTGGATGTTAAATTAACGAGTAATGAAATATGCATGGATCTTACCTGCAAATAAAAATGACAAGCAGTTAGACAAGGGGCAACAAAGCAAATTTAGAAGTGATTAACTAATGATAACTAATACTCTATAACAGTACAACGACATACAGGGTTCTGTTTGAGATTTAATTTTTAATTTTTCTGACTTTTCCAGTTTTGAAATTAATTTCTGACCACCATGATCACTAAAAATGCAAAATATGAAAATGCAAAAAAAGTTTGTGAAGCACTTATAAGAGGAACATTTTAATGGCCAGTTCAAAATGGCTGTTCCACTTTAGAAAAGTAACAGACCATTAAAGTACAAAATAACATGCATGCATTATCTCCTCTTAGCGAAACAAATTTCTAATTCACAATCGACGTTTTGATGGCCGATTAATTCGATAACAGTTCCTTGCAATTAACGCCAACATGATGCATAATCATTTTCCAAAAACATGTGGAAATTGAACATGCCTAAAACATGGAGATGCTCTTATTCTATATTCTTGGTTTACAAGAAATTCTATCTTCCTAGCCTCACATGGCAGTTTACTGCCTCAGAAGTGTAACTGAACATTTGCACATAGCCCTTCTCACGCATGACGTCACGAGGTGCTGCACCATATTTCATTCACTCCCTGGGATAAATTAATGTCAGCAAATGTCGGTTTAATAACAATAATGGCAACGACACGCGTTCGCGGGGCTATCGCGGAAGCAACAGCAGTTGCCGATTGAATGAAGTGACCCGAACAACCCTCTCATTTTTCGAGTTCAATGAGGCATAGGAGTCAGGGGTCGCTCAACGACGACCATTTAACACTTCGTTAAAAACAAATGGACCGACGGTGAAACAGGCAATGTCGTCTCATCGTTCGGTAATGGATTTTTGGAAACGAGAAAAAAAAATTGGTCCTACTACGATTACGGAAAATGGTGTCCATAAACACTTTCTGACGAGTCAACTTTTGTCGATCAACAATTATTGATCGAGAATGGTTCAATTTTTGTTCAGACGTTTCAACAGAAATGTATGCAACTGACAGTTGGAGTTGGCGTCGAGCAAAATCGGGGTGTCTACTGGATTTGGTATTGCAAATTCCATGACATGTCATGTCATTCCATGACATGTCATGTCATTCCATGATTATGTCATGACTATAGGTTTCAAAGAACTAACCCACATTTTCATTTTGTGAATCAATGAAAAGACAAAAAGTTCCATGACTATTGTAAATTTCATGACCCTGATGTAAATTTCATGACTACAATGACCTAAATCTAATTTCATGAATTTCCATGACTTCCATAACTTCCATGAAAGGTAGAAATCCTGAAACTGATACGTGCTGTATTTTTACGAAATTTTCATGAAATGGATCGCGAAAGAGGAATCGAAGCGATTGTGACGAAAATTCGAATTCGGTCACGTGCCATTTTGGAGTTTTGTTGTTCACGTACTTTAATGGAACGATTCGAATTTTAAAAGCTGTTGAGAGACCAAATGTTGAAGAGAGGTCAACTTCATACACTTCAACACAGTTGATCGACTAGTTCAATCACGTTGGGGGAGTGTTTTCACGCTTCAACTTGCTTTCAGCAGAAAATTGAGCGACAAAAGTTGACTCGCGAGAAGGTTACTTTACAGCAACAAGGCGCAGGCAGCGCCCCCTAGCGGCGGGCGATCTGCCGTCTCTGATGTCATCACCATTAGGCGCTCTTATATGGAAATGAGAGGTACGCAAATACAGCCCTTTATTAAAAATAACCGACGATGACGATGATAATGATGCGCAACGCGAGCAGAAGAGCAAAAATATAAAAAAAGCCTTTTGTTTTCGATTTATGGAGCCATTAGGCTCGCCAGCTCCACCCACCTCCCCTTCACCTGCCCGCACTTCATCCATTATGAATGCAGCACAATGAAACACCTAAGATAATGACGCGTCAGAGAGCAGCGAGCGGCCACACCCAAATTTAATGCCCTAATAGGTTGGATGGCCCTGCAGCTGCTCTCCACGTTAGCTCCGTCAATGGCACGGATAATGTAGCACTTTACAGCGAAAATCCCCAATCAATGGAAATTGGAAACGCATCCGCGCATGCGCGCATCAATATTTTAAAAAGAAATTAGCGCATTGATTTCATCAGAGGATTGGGCGGAAAATGATCGTTTTTAATTATTAAGCATGCACGTCGAACAAGGCGAGGCATGTCGGAACCAAGATGGCGACCAAGGATACCTATAGGCTGCCATCCTGATGGCGAAATACCACGAGCCGGCAAGCTATAGTTGGAAGTGTATCGACTGCAGGCATAAAATTAAAAAAAATTTAAATCAGCTGGTCAGACTTTGTCAATTTTGAAATCAAATTTCCCTAAGCATTGAAAATGCAAATATGACATACACCAATGTGAGGCTATGTGTATTCTATATTTTAGCTTATTAATGTATGCATACATGTTTGAATACGATGTATCTACTATAGGCATAAAATTAAGGATTTTTAAATCAGCTGGTCAGACTTTGTCAATTTTGAAAACAAATTTCCCTAACCATTGAAAATGCAAATATGACATATCCTAATGTGAGGCTGTTTAAGTTATATTTATAGATTATTAATGGATGCATACATGTATAAAAAAGATAGAAAGCAAATTTAGTTTAGCTTTATTTAATTTACAATTTCGTTTCTAATTTCTAGGCTTGTCATCTGTTGTTTTTTGCGTTAACCAATTACTAGCTATGTAAAATGTATTACTGACTTGTTTAACTTCTGATTTTTCAAACAATCTATTTTCGCTGACTAATGGAATTTCATGTCTAGGTGAATCCTGGCATTTATTGAGAAATTACGACATGCAATGCCTGTAAAGTTATGCTGGAACTTTTAGAAGATAAACTTATACAGACCCTATAAATATTTCTACTTGTCCAGTATACAAGACACCTGTCTAAAATGTCGAAATTTATCCTTTTTGAGTTTATCCTAACCCAGGCACCTAGCAATGTAATTTCCGATTCAGCTAGCTGCCCCTAGCCGCCAGGCAATCACTGCCAGCACACCAGCAGTTAGGAGAAGCCGCCCCAATTTTCTCATTGCGTCGATGCGGTAGTACGGCTAGCACCTTTTACACTACAATCTAGCTAATTTTGCTACTTTTGACATCACAATTAATTCCCCCGATTAGTTTTTTTTAGAAAACGCAAATTTCACGGGCAAAAACGCAAACAGTTAACTGCCATGGTCAGTACAAATGGCGGAATGGCGTGGACATGGGCAACAATCTCGCTCTTGAAATCACGGATCTTCCTAATTAGCAATTAGGCTTGGACGCTGCTCGGCGTAATATATGGACCCTCGAGCCGCAGAATGAAAACAAACGGAAAGCGCAGTTTCGCCTCATTTGTACTAGGCAGGGTCATTTCTGGCGGCCATAATCTCAGCCCGTGTCCACTGGCGTGTTGAGCGAGCCAATCTCGCGCGTGTACTCATTGTTTCTCAGCCCATTTCCTTCTGGCCAGTTAGTTACTACATCAATTAAAACGGACGAAGCCTCTCCCTATAATTGCCGAGAGCAGCCGGGCGTCTCGCGTGGATTAGAAATGGTCGCCAACGAAAATAAATCAAAAAAGACGGATGGAAAAGATAATAGAGCGACTGAGACTCATAGGCTGCAGGGGTACACGAAACGGTTAGGATTTCATCAACGGCGGCCGTTTTCTTGCGAACATGAAGCTTCTAGTACACTGAATTAGCATCCACCCATCACTATCGGAGAACTGAACCGTCCGAACGTAAATTTGGCATCTGACTACCAAGTTAGATTCTGCGCGTTTAATTATGGTGAAAATAGGCAAGAATTAGCTTTCTTATACTCAAGACACACCAATTAAGGAAAAACGCGATAATTAAAAAACCTGGTGGTGAATCGCCAGTGACGTCACGTTGGTATTTCAAGGTTTTTGCAATGGATTGTGGGAGCACTCGAATTTATACAGGGTGTGGAGTGGTTGCCTTTGTTGTAGATCGAACTACGAACCAATGGTGAGCGATCTGTGCTGGTCCTGCACAGTCAATAATACTGTCAATATCAACACATACTGACAATTTTACTGATCGTGCAATAGGAACCGTAGGCTACTGTTGAAATGATGTTCCATTCCGAGTGTTACACGATGCACTGCGCCATAGTGAAATTCATCATACGGAGTGTTAAAGGAAAAATGCAATGGCAACACTGCAACACACATTACCGTGTTTACCGCGTGGGAAACACACAGCAACACGGTTTATAAACCTAGATTTTTGTTTCGTGTGTCTTGAGTATTAACGATTTTGACCAAAGTCTGATTACGTTTGCCGAAGGGTCGTTATTAATATCTCACAAACTGCTTTATCTTGAGGGCATACCTTGAATGGTATAATTGCACAATGGTATGATGTCCCAAGTTAACAGACAGGTCACGAAGAAGCAAATCTCAGCATTCAACCCTAATGATGGACTACAGCAGTAACTGCCAGCAGAGGACCAGTGCTAACTCCACTATTACTTGCAAAAAATGGAAAATCACGGAGTCTGTGGGCACAGGAGCACTGAGAATGGATGATTATGGAAAGTGAAAACGTTGTGTGGTCTAATGAATCCATATATTGTAAAGATCAAACCTATGAATTTGTCACATTTTGGCACTTAACAGCACTAGGCAATGGTTCCACCCTGTCAGGGTGACAACGGTGCAAGCTAAACGGGTGTTGTGCAATAGCTTGCACGCCCTTTGTCCTCTGATATCTGTCAGTTGTATTTTTAACAACAAAGGCCACCTGAACATAATCACAGGTCAAAACTTGTCCATGTAGGGCGTTCCTATAACGCAATGCCATAACTCAATGTGTATAAAGAAATTAACCGAGTGCTTCAACATATCTCTTGAGTAACCGAAGGGTGATCAGCATGAATATATTAAAACTCGAGATTCATCGAAAAATGGGCCTAAAAACCAGCAGTTCTCGCGCACGCCTGACGGCACTTGGCCTCCAATGCTCCTTGAGGGAGGCATAAACATTCACTTTGCAGCCTGCATTTTCATTATATTTCACTTTTTATCGCCCGCCGGCTGCCTCTAATGCCGGAAAGTTAAATTCAAATAACGTTATTAATAAGTTTACATTCCACATTAAAATTTAATAGTATCATCAATGCGATAGCATTAAAAATTCCCAGGTGTCCGACGTGAGCGAACGTCTCCGCATCCGCAATGAGAGAGCGTGGCGGAGAGGAGGGAAAGATGCTCAAGATTGAGTTCAATCTTCGAGTCAATAATACATAAAACCATAAAACTCCGCCTGCAGAAGAAGAAAAAATCCGTCTTGAGATTCTCACACGCGGGCCATCAAATTGTTCAGCCTCTCCTCGTTATTTGCCTAAAAGCACGCAGTTAAAACAGCATTTTAACACGTTCTTCCAACTCATTTGCCGAGCTACACCGAACCTCCCTAGCTGAGCACTGAATGGGGCACCCAAAAAGAAAATTTATCAAATCTTAGCGAATAAAACATGTTCAAAACGTGCGATTTTAAGCGCCAGGAGCCAGTTGCATGAAAGCACCTTTCGCCAAAGTGCGTTTATAAATATTTTACTTACCCATTAAAAAGTATCGCTTAGATCTCTGAAAGTGTCACTTCCCGATTTTAGAATGCATCGTTGTATTTTTAAATAAAAAGTGCACGTTTCAATTCAAATACGCGTGGCCACATTCCACCCTGATTATCTCGATCCCGATGAATTTCCCAATTCCTAACCAACTTATGAGTTGAAAAGGCGCGAAGCGGACATTAATACACGTGGATAAGTATTGTAATTCGTTGTAAATAACATTTTAGAAATGTCTTAGTTGTCAGATGGTTAAAACGAAATTTACTTATAGTACTATTGGCTTTTTTAAATTACCAAATTCCATAATTGCGTAATTAAAATACAATCACCTTTGCAATGAATTCAACTAAAACGCAATTTCATTACAATGAATGAAATTTATATATTTTGCTCGGCACTTTCGTCGAAAGGGAACTCAAGAGATCCCTATACTGTATATGCGAAAGGGGCTTTGAAAGTCGCACTTTTTGCGTAAGGAGAGGTTTATGCAACTGACCGAAACTTTAGGCTCGAAAAAACCACTTGAGCCTCGAAAGTAGCACTTTTCAAAGTCCCACTTTCGACCATAGAAAGTTCCATTTCGGTCCGAAAGTGATACTTTCGAGGAAAAGTTGGTTTTATGCAACAGACTCCTGCATGGCCTACCTGATTGTCGCACCGCAAAGCACACTTGGCAACAGAATCGTGCCTAACACAAGTTAAAATTATCCCAATTTTCATGTCTTCGATACGTTGCCGACATAAACTGCCCTGTTCAACTACATGTAGTCCTCAGCAATGACAGCAGCGCTAACTGTCGCCCAATTCCAGTTTTCTTCTTTTCGCATAGTGGCTCATTTTTCACTTTTCATTCCTTCAGAGAGCAATTCAGCGAGGTATTCCTTCGCTCCCAAGAGCCAACGTCAAATTAAAAAACGACGCTGGATGCACCATACTTCTTCATTAACCGATGGCCCCTTAATTCACGGGTCGACGTTGAAAAGATCGTTCCTAAAGGCCTAAGCAAAGGGGTTAAGGCCGTATACAGCATCAGCTATACGAAAGCGAAAGAGAGAGAGCTGCTAGAAATTAGTGTTGGAACGGTGATAACTCCCCAATGCCCAATGTTCATTGGCGGGGTAATCCCCAGCCTAATCTAGTGCAATAACAAGGTTTAAAGTTTCCCCGCGAAGCGCCGGTCTCAAGTGGCCTACCCTCCAAAAATTAACAGCTCATCACAGGCCGAGGCGATGATCGCTCGCCCTCCCAGCTGGCCCCGATGCTGCTAATAAAACCAGATGAAGTTATTAATAAAATTCATCAAAATTATCAAACTTACAACCTGCGAAATCCCCAAGCGGCCGAACGCTGCACGGATCCGGCAAAGAGCCAAACGCCGAAGCGAGAAATCGCGAGAGAGAGAGAAAAGCCAACCGAAACCCACATCGAGAGGAGCATTCGGAGATATGGATGAAGACGAAAGGGCTTAAAGGCAGCTGAGCGTGCACAAATACAGGAACCAAATTGGCCCCTTTGGTTACTGTGATCCAAAAATTTCCAATTTTCGTCAGGAATTTTGACAGCCGCATTTAAAACTGTGGTAACGGTGCGTTTTAACAGGATTCTCATCACATTATTTAATTTAAACTCTTTAAATTCTGTTGTACTTCGGAAAATGCCCTGCTTTAGCGCAGACACTGAGAAAAACTTGTTTCTCCTTACGGCTGGTAGGCTAGCAGTGATTTCGAGCAGTTTAGGCCAGCAAAACAAAACTGGGTTTAAGTAAAAGCGTGTTTACACTACATCAAAAAACATTGTTATACATGTACAGTATAACAAATTAGCTTGCAACCCTGCTGTACAACTTGTTGTTAAATAACATTTGTTCTTCTCACTTTCAAACAAGTTGTATAACTTTGCAATATAACGCGTGTTTTGTTATATTGTGTAAACGCACTTATAGTATATACCACTGCAGGGTGTCTAGTAAATTTGAGATTGCAAATTCCATGACTTTTCATTGACTTTTTTTAATGACTACAAAAAATGTGCAATGCCTGTTAAAATGCGGGGCCGTTTTAAAGTTTAATGTCATCATTAGATAGTGATTTTCAAAAATCATCCTCGTATACCACAAGGATGACATGATCATTGGCCAAAGAGCCCCGTATAGGATGACAAATGATTATTTTTTACCCAGATTTTTAATTTGAGAATCAATCAAAGACAGTTGCACGACCGGCATATAAATGCCATGACTTTTCCATGACCGGTAGACAGTGAAGTAGGTTAGGTCAGGATAACCTTAAAAAAAAAGAAAGAAAAACTAGGACATTTATCATTCTTTCCAAGTATATGGTTATTATACACATTTTGCGCACATTTGGAGCAGGGCATATTCCGCAGTATTTTCATCTTTTCTAACAAAATTAATTTGGAGATACCCTTTGTATCATTGGAAGGAAACAGTTTCTCAAACATCCCCAACCTGTTTCCCGGCCCAAAACCTTTCAAAAAAATTTCCCAATTTAATTTTCGCAAAAATGTCCATCTCCCGTAACAGCATTTTTGGTTGGAAAAACGTTGTGTTTTAAAAGCGTCTATCGAATTTTCCAGTTCAATCTCGGCCAGGTCCTGATCGAATTTGAAATCAATCTCGGCGGTCCTCCTCGGGCCCAGGGTCCGTTCGTCCAGTTGCCTGATCCGTCAGATTGCCCGAACCCCCGGCGGATCTCGATTGCCGGGCACGCCGTAATAACGTTTATTAGCGAAGACGAAGGACGCGGGAGCGGGTTGATGTTAAGCTGCTGGTCCTGGGAGACCAGAGCCGAAAGAATGAAAAGATTGGATGATGATGAAGATGATGACGATGGCACTTCGATTAACTGCGAGGGCGGTCACGGAGGAATTGCTCAACGCGTGGCGTGGAAAACGAGGGCATGCGGACATTTTATGCAAACATCCCGTGAGGCGGAGGGCCCTTGGATTCACGCGCCATTAGGCCCCACTCATTAATCAGGGGGGCGAAGGGATGTGAACCCCGTGCCCGTGGCATTTTCGGCGGAAAGCGGCCAAACCCGCGACCCCGTCGCAATAATTCAGCGGGAGCGAACCCTATTAGAAACGCAACCTTTTCCAGAAATATAATTCGATTACTGCTGGAAAACCCAATTAGGCTACGGCCGATTTATGGGACCCATTTAAGGAAAATATGAAGACCGAAAGATAATTTCGTCTTCATGCTTTTCCTTAGCATACGGCAACACCAACAATTATGCCCCAAAGCTTTGTGCAAAAGATAACATCATACATAAACCGACATGTACCAAGAATGTAAAGTTGTTCACGATGTACATACATGTACAGTGGACAATGGCGGTCAAATGTTTAGGTCCAAAATAGCATTGTGATCAAATAGACTTGTGGTCCTAAACATTTGGCCGCTAATGTAAGTAAACATGTCTCATATGGTTTATCTGTAGAATATAAAACCGCGTTTTAGCTGGCCGTTTGCACGTAACATCGCTAATATGCGAAGAAAGGCCCCAAACTTCATTACAAATGTTGCTGCTTATTAGAGCCACATGTTATCGTCCACATTTGTCAGACAATATGTACATGAATTCATTACTATGCATATCATGTTGGCTAAAAAGCACATGTACACGCATATTTCGATGAAGGCCAATATCTAAGGGGTTGCAACAGGTGAAGTCATGTTTACTTGACGTCCCAGACTTCACCGTCACCATCAACGTTTGTTTGCTTGCTTGTGAGATTTTTAACGTTAGCCTATTACCACCAACGTGACAGTCTTTGATCGAAAAACATACGAAAGGAGCAAAATTTTAATAAAAATTATTTTTAGATACGATGCCAGTGAAGTCCCACTGAAGTCAATGACGTCTACGAAGTCCCGTTGAAGTCAATGACGACTACGAAGTCCCGTTGAAGTCAATGAAGTCTACGAAGTCCCGTTGAAGTCAATGAAGTCTACGAAGTCCCGTTGAAGTCAATGAAGTCTACGAAGTCCCACTGAAGTCAATGACGTCTGTGAAGTCCCACTGGAGTCCTTCAAGTCCTCAATCAGGTTAGGCGTACACTTTTTTGCTACCCCATCTACAGAATCGGTGAACAATAGTGCCCTAAGATGAGCAAACACTGCGAGCCGCGCTACACGCAGTGTTTGCCAGCTCCAGGGACAGAGCCAACCTACGTTCTTGATTCAAGGACGATCCCTCGCCCACGATCCCAGCGGCCCACGCGACTGATGTACGGAGCTCGCGAGGTGCAGCCCCATCGGTACGGAGGTCAGCGGGGACAGTCGGGTTAACGCGATTAGGGCCGAGGCCTCCGAAAACCAGGAAATTCCATTAGATTTATCGGGCGAAAAAAGGCAGGGCCAGGGGTTGGCGCATCGAGAGAGATTAAGCAAAGACGCGAACAAAACAGGTGGAACAAACATTTCGAGCCGAATTTATCTGCGCTCCGGGGAGAAACAACGCGCATTTTAAGAAGATAAAACCGACAAATCCGTCGTGAATAGGAGGCAAAAAACGCTCTAAGCCGCCCGATTATTCATTCAAATCGAGAGATTGGGGTATTTTATTTGGGTCCAACAGCGCCTAAGCCCACCCACCCCATCTCCTCCCACAATGCAATTGCAATCGCTCGATGTAAATAAGGCAAACGCGTCCAGGTCCAACGCAATCGATGGAAACTAATTCGGCGCGGGAAATAATTGAACGGATGGAAGACGGGACAAAAAACATGGCGAACATCCGGCATAATTACGGGAAGCGTCTTAATTAAGTCTCGGGGCACGGCTTGATTAACGAAAATCGGAAAAGTGCCACTGCAGAGGGTTCATCCATCAAACCGCCAGGAGCCAGTTGCATAAAAGTTCCTTCCGCCAAAGTGTAACTTTTCAGAAAAGTAGCGCCCTCGACCCAAAAGTAACACTTGAAAAGTGCCAGTTGAAAGCGCGTGGCATAAAGTATCTTTCACCGACACTTTCGAATTAAGTGTCACTTTCAAATTTTAGAATGCATGGTTCATTCGTTCAGGAAAAAATGCACGTTTCAACTCAAATGCGTGTGACCACGTTCCATCTTAATAATCCTAATCTCGATGAATTTTCTAAGTTCCTAACTAACCTATGAGTCAAAAACGTGTGAAGTTGACCTTACAACAGATAAGTAATCTTTGCAAACAAAATTTAAAAGTGTTTTTAGAACAAAGAGCGTCAGATGTTTTAATACGAAGTTTACTTACTACTTTTGCCTTTAAAAAATTACCAAAATCCATAATTGCGCAAAAAATGTAATCACCTTTCGCAATAAAATCAAGTAAAAATGCAATTTTATTACAAATTTTTGCTGATTCAGCATATTAAATTGATATAGGAGACGATGGCACGCATGTTTTGTTTGTCACTTCCGTCGAAAAAGACCTCAACCAGCTCATACGAAAGGTTCTTGAAAGTGGCACTTTAGAGACAGGATGCTTATGCAAGTGACAGAAACTACGCTCCAAAGTAGCACTTTCATTCCTCATAAGTGTCACTTTTCACAGTACCACTTTAATGCAACTGGCTACAGCTCTGGAAACGTAACTCGAAAACGTCACCAGAAATCAGTTTCGACACTTTTCAAATTTCAAAATTTCTCGCAAACTTTCGGGCTTGGGGGGGGGGGTTGATGTTTCGGCGTCCGTACACAGGTATACAGTATTCACCCCGGCGGTTATTTTAAATTTTAACGGGCTTTTCGGCCTTCTTAAGTGGAATAATATCAGAAGGAGCAAAAAAAAGGAGAAGAAGAAAAAAGAAATAGCATGTTCACCGAGCCGAGCAAACGAGCAGAAAGAAGGTAATTTTCCGAGGCCTCACGTGAGCGCGGGCTTCATGAAATATTAAAGACGAGCAAAATGGAGCACTTTGAGAGCTGAGTGACTTGTCCTTCGGTCCCTTGGGGTCCGGCCCTGGCATTACGCGGGGCAGCGTGCAGGTATCACGTTTTAGCCCCACTGCCTCCCCTCCTCCATCATCCCCCATGATTCACTCTTTTACGTCGCAAAATGGCCGTCCCACGAGGACCCGCGTTATCACCGCCGCACTTTCACAAGTGGAAAACGATTCCTGAGTGGGCAAACACCACGCTCAACGACAAATCACGCGTTTAAAGAAATCGTAACGCGTTCCGAAACTCAACACGAACCAGAAAACATGTCTTAGAACCAGGGCTGAGTCGGCTCGTCAAACCTTCGACTTAGACTCCTTTGGTTGACTCTTCACCTTTTCAACATTCGTCATTATTTGGCCAAACCCTCCCACCAAGTTGATGAAATAATTCTTAAACGTCTCCTAACTACAGATTGAAGGCTATACTGTAATGCATATACATGTACATGTGAATCTTGGACCTCTGTTAAATAGTAGGCTACGTAAAGATGCAGTATCTTAATTGGTACTTATACTGAAGACATACAAAACAAAAGTCTAGTTTTACAAACTAGAAAATGGCGAAAAGTTGCTGTGTGTTTTCCACTCGGTAATAGAAAACACGGTTATATTTACCGTGTTTCAGGAACGCAGTAAAGTTTGCTACAGTGTTGATAGTACGTGCTCCCACAACCCACTGCAGAAACCGAGAAAGCAGTTCGTTCACCTTATTAAATTCCAACGTGGTAAGTCACGATTATCTACCAGGTATTCGCGGTAAAGTGCAGAATTGAAATTTTGAAGTTCTTTGCCACACCAAACTGCGGTTATTTTACTGAAGCACAGTTACTGTATACATGCATTTAAATATTCTGGAATTTCATTTTCAGAATACAACAATTTAAATACTAACTAGTACAGGTAACGAATCCGAGTAGTACCAGGCAAATAACTGCGGTCCGTATTTAATTCTTTAATAATAATAATAATAATAATAATAATAAAATGCTTTATTGGAAGAGATTCCAATATATTTTTCACCATTAACACACTAGAATGAATCGTTCGCTACGGGAAAACTTTTTAAATGCAACTTCCTCCATTTTTTAATTTAAAAATAAAGAAATATTCCAAAAAAAAAAAAACATTCAAAGCGAGAAAGTGATTTTCGAAGGAACATAATTTAATAAAGCATTAAATATAGTCCGAATAGTTAATTGCAGTTATACACGTACTTCAAAACTTCACTGCGACTTTTCTGCAGTTTGCTGCACTAAAACTATAGTATTGGGTAGAAATATTTGAACTTTTCTCAGGTCAGGGTCTAGTAGTGCACCCAGCAAATGGTGTCATAGTGGCATACTGACCATATCAGGCTGGCAGCAGCCCTGGTTGGAACGGTTGGGGTTTCGTTCATCTTCTATTTTGCTTTAAAAGAAACATGACTGAGCCTCCATGGACGAAGTTTTGTTGCAGGGCAGCCACCCTTAGTTGCAAAACGTTCATGGACTTTTCTGCCATGGCGCAAACTCGTTTACCGCCAGACACTGCCTAAATCTTCCCCAGGCATAGAATTGGCGAAGGCGACGGACTGGCAGGCATTTAGTCGAGAGCTTGGAAACGCCGAGAAATTACGTCCTTTGTTGGTCCCACAAAGGCATCCCATCAGACCCATCAACCGCTAAATATGCCTTCCAGAAAGGCTTTTATGCCCCCGCCAAGATTTTCCCCATTGTGAGGGGGGTGGGGGGAACGAAAAAAATAGGGATTTGATTGGAAACGGGGGTGAAGGGAATCTAATTATCCCGGAAACGCAAACACGTTGACCCCGCGCGATTCTTCCGGGCCTGGTCAGGTCAAGATGCACCGGCACTCTTGGCTTGACCAGGTGGCCGCGCAGCCGCACTGGAGTGACCGGCGCGCACGCAGTGCCATAAATTGAAAGCTAACGCCCTTCCAGAAAAGCCCTAAAAATAGAAGTAAAAAAAACGAGGAGAGGCGAAATCCAACGGGGTCTCGTCATCGGAATACCAATAAGGAGTGCGATCTCCATTAGCCTGGTCAGTAAAAAAAATGATCTTGCGGACATTGCCATTCAGATGGTCGAAATGGAGTGAAGAGGTCGAGGCAGGGCTGGTCGCCTAATACTGAAGACACACCAAAGCTAAAACGCGATAATTAAACGTGGTAATTCCGGTTCCGTTCTTGATTGGGAAATACACAACCGAACTAAATTTGATTTGTACAACTGAAAATAATAGCAAAATCCGCGATGACGTGTTCCTGTGTATCCATGCTTGGAAAACGAGATTACCATGTTTGTTAATTATCGCGTTTTAGCTTTGGTGTGTCTTCAGTATAAGGCGACAAAACTGAATGAATATAACAATTAGAAAGCATATTCTGCATCATCTTCCTCCAGAGATGACATTTCCACCTTCCCTGACTTTTCCAGGTTTTCAAACAAATTTCCCTGACCACCATGGCCATTGCAAATGCAAAAATATGACATGCTAACGTAGGGAATACTATATTTACTCCTTATTATGTAAAAAAACAGGAAATGGAACACAAATGTTCGCAAGGAAACAGCAAATTTATATACATTTGCTTGTCATATCCTAATTTTTACGCTCACCAACAGCTAGCGAAGCAATATCTGTTAATTTATTTGTTGAATTTTACTGACTTTTAAATCTCCAAGCTTTCCAGGTCTGGGGAGCCCCGAAACAAATTATAAACGTAGCATTTTATTCATGCCGATTCAATTGGCAAAACCAAGACGATTTCCAAACAGAATCTAGCCGAAACGAGTACATTAAGTTATACTAAATCAACCGATTCTAAAAACCCAAAAACAAAACAAATTCAGAACAAATGACAATGTTGTTCCTAGCCGTGCTTAGAGGTTTATCTTAGCCCCTAAGTAGATGCTTTGGATACAATTAAATCGCAGACCCTTCTAATTCCTGGCATCGACTGAATTGCTTGCCACGTTGCCCTTCGGAACGCATTACCGAGTGACTTATTCCACCGACGGCAGCTCCACCTAGGTTCACCCCCAACTACGTCTCTTCCCATTGCACGAGCGCCCCTTCCTCCGCTTCTGTGCTAACAAAATCGCACAATACGGCAGGGCTAAATCAGATTTGTAGCTTACTCCTCCCCATTAGGTCGACACTTTTACAAAAATGTCGTTTCCTCCTTTGTTCCCTCTGCTTACTCCTTTTTTCGCCTTAATTCCCCTCCCCCTGCCCATACGCCCCATTAAAATGACAATAATCCCGTCGTAAGCCGAACGCAAGCTTCGTTAATTTTCAATTTCCCCCCAACAAAATCATCTTAACTTCCACTTGTTATCTTTGGCTTTTAGCAGCCTACAGCGCACTGACTGCGTGTCAAATAACCCCCTGTTTTGAAGACCCACTGAGTCAAAACTCAAACGTGAATCTCGAAAAAGCATACAATGGGATATAGAGTACATGCATGTACGTGTGTCACAATGAACACAAACAACCCTGTTTCCGTTCACATCACTTTTTCGTAGTATCATATACATGTACATCACATGTAGCTGGTGTTCACTGAAAGTGTTGCCGGCTTTTGCAATGCACATTGCAAAATTACATTTTTGACTGTATAACTGTGTAATGACTACTGTACATGTAGAACGAAGTTGACAAATTATAGCTTCGCATGTGCACCGGGTCTATACAGCGTCCACAAAATACGGAAATGTAGGTCCCATTCCAACCTCAGAAGCACCCTGTAATTCCGGTGCCAAGAGACAAATTGCGGCGCACGCAGCACCGAAGATCCGCGATAAATTATAGATCTGAATTTCAGGCTGCGAGCATCAAAATACGCATCATTTCTGCCGTGAATCACTTTTTTTGTAATTGTCGTCCCAGGGGGAATTATTAAAGATTTACTGCAAAATTAACCTCATTATAAATGTACCTTCGGAAGTTGAAATATGTAGAACACCCCGGATGACTTAGAGCGTTCGAAAATGCAATAAATATGTATCCCGCGCCAGATACAGCAATACAGGGTGCGTCAAAGATCCCCCCACCAAGTCGAAATCCACGACGTGTCGGGTTCAACAAGATGGCGAACCAGCGATCCAACCCTGGAGTTTGCGCTTCGCAACCACGGGGCAACAACAACAAGACTCCATGAATAATTCGCGAGCCTTGCACCCCAGCGCCCCCTCCCCCTTCATCCGCCATTAACTAGCTCGTGTGTGTTTAATTTTTAACCATTGCCATTTTATCAGAAACAGAGAGAGAGCGAAGCGAAGGGCCGCCAGAGAAAATAATGTCCCCTGCAACCCAAAGGGAAAATTACAAATTAAATTACGCCATAGCCACACGGGAAATCACCTCGCTCGCTCGCTCCGCAAGGCCCCCATTTTCCCCTGCTTAATTTTCTACTACGAAGGGAGTCGAAATTTGCATGAATTGGGGGGAGGAGGGGGTGGGGTAGGGGGATGGGACACAAAGACGCTCGCCATCTTCCACTTTCAGAAAGGATTCGGTTCGGTTCGACTTAACCGGAGATCACGAACCGAGCTGCAATTCCTGTTAAAGACAGTTAAGATTTATGGAAGCCTCGGGCAAACATCTTCGGGGATGCGGAGATTGCCTGGCTGGCAAAACTTTGTCAACGTCGACTCGACAAATGATGTATTCACTTAACATTACAAAACAATTCCTTGCTTTTGCTAGAATAAGTTGGTCACCAAACACTGTTTACATGCAGCCATTAAATTGCACTTAACATAAAATCTACTTCAATCACGACCAGTGGGTCACGTATATTATACCCGCGTTCAGACAGGAAACGCAATTAGTACGAAAACCTAGCGAGTTCGCGAAACGGCATTCCAAAAAAGTGGCGTTCGAACTGCGATCACGTTACACACGGGGCGTGCAGTGCATGATGGGAGATTCTACAATGTGAGAGAATAACGATAATTCGAAATCTGAACATTCTGACTTACCAAACTAATATATAAACCGAAGAAAACTTATCAAAGCATCGATCATACTCGTTGCCCGTCCTTACTCGACAAATTATCCCTACGCCAAATGCACTAGTAGTACCAGACAAAATGTCGTCTCAATTGTTGAAGAAATTTACGTGAAACAGTATATTGACAACACTGCGAGACGTCAAACCGAACGAGTTTGAAGCCTCATCCCTTGTTCCAGGAACGAGGGATGTTGATCCCTCGTTGTGATCGAGTTTCACCCATCCTGACAGAGTACAGACTGCAAATTCCAAACGAGTTTCGGTGAGTAATCTCGTTTGAAACGTCCTGTCTGAGCGAGGCTTTAGAGTGTGAACTCCACGTTAAACGTGAACGTGACGAACACGTGTGACGTCATGTGGAGCATTGAGGATCATTGGGAGCATATCTCGTGTCGTGGAATAAATCTTCCAATAAATGGAGATAGCAAAAGTAGAGCACGTCAAAAAATTGTATCTTTTTATTTTCATCGAGAATTTACATTCATTGGAGATTTCGTCGTCATTTGTAAACGGAAAAGCGCAAATTTTCATTTCAAAAAATCCATCTTTGATGATTCCCATTCATTTGCAATGCTCCACAAGTTTGGCGTCACGTTCACATTTAACGTGGAGCTCACACTACATGTACTTATCCCCTGCTTCTTAAAAAGACACGCAGATCTTTACCATTTAGAACATTTGCTAAAATCAGTTGGTTATATAGCAAAAATGCACTAAGTAGGCCTTGCAAGAGCACACTAAGCTTACAAGCACAATGGGACATGCGTTGTGCCATTGTGGGCGACTTTGGATGCTACGTGAATGGGGCGAGTCGCTGCATCTCAATTTGTCGCAATTGAAGAAGGTTAGTCTTTTTAAGGTGAACACGTGACATGTTCGATTTGGATAAAATAGTCTTAGGCAAGACAAACACGTTTGCATGCAGGACTTGCTTGTTTAAAAATGCAATTTAAGTCTGCATAATTCGAAACGTAATAAAAGACGCCAACATTTCCTCATGGTCATCTTCCAGCAAATGCATTTGTTAGTGTGTGTAGATTTTCGAATCACCATCACTGATGCTGTACGTCACAAATCTGGACACTTCCCTCTAGACGGGAACGCATTCTCCCCTGCTCGGTCCAGGAGCAGGGATCCGTCCCCCTCTCTCCCGTGCTGACCGAGTGACAGGTGCGGAGCGACTTTGAAATGACTCAGTTGAATGGCGCAATGGTGGCGCGCACTTGGGTAACAAAAGCCATAACGGCGCAACGGCCTAAGATCATTAATTATTTATGCAAAGCGGGGGCGATACGTAACTCATCTCTGGTCACCAGATGGGACCTCGGGTGGATGGAAGAGCATATGCTCCAATTCCGGTCAACAACGCCCCTGCCTTGGCAATGACGTGGGCTCGTTAAGTCTGATTTAAATCTTAGAACTATGCTGACATTCTGCAAATGACGGCCTGTATGACGCGTACATTGGGCTGTATTTATTTGATTTACATGTACAGGTGCTGGATGTATTTCAGAGTTCCCCATGACCAGAAATGCAATTTTCAAGTTCCCTGACGTTTCCCTAACCTTTCCAGTTTTTTTAAAAAATATTCCCTGACCACACTGAACACCGAAAATGCAAAGTTACGACATACAGATATGCCAATGTAATTTAAGTCACGTGTATTGCTTATTATACCGGTATATGCATAAATAGGCGAGGAAACAAATTTGCGTGCGGAAACATCAGATTTAGATTATTTTTTAATTGACAATTTCATTACTGATTTCTTCTCTACAAATGAGTTAAAAAGTGATAGATTGTGTCTTATGTCCAGTTCTATAGATGAACTAATACCTAGCTCATGTGAACCAAAGATATAGCATTAACATGTTGAACTTCCGTGACTTTTTCAAAACAAATGACTTTTGCTTGACTGATCCAGCATTTCCAAAGTTAGGGACATAAATACAGGTGTAATCAGGGAATTTTGAAATTCCAATTATTCAAGGTATGTTTACTCCAACTTGGCGTATTAAACCTGATCAAACATGTCGATGTAGTTAAAACTGACAAATTCATTTTCAAAATTCCATGAGTTGATACACCGTCATCATAAGAGCGGTATTACAAATTTTACCGTGTTCATCACAAATCTAGTGACAATCTCAACCATGTCCAGAATGGCATCCCAGACTCAACCATGCCCAGAACGCATTCCAAACTCTAGAACGTCACGGATGCACATGTCTCAAGAAGGTTGGTGCAACCGCTCCGTTGTTTACAGCAAATAAAACTCAGGTCTACGGCGTTCGGCAAACATTGAGACGCGATCGGCATTTAATACACGAAATGAATGCATGGCGCACATCAGAGGCAGACGGGAAAATGCGAAGGGAAAGAAAAAGTACGATTACGGGAGCGCTGAAGCTTTGAATTAGTCTCCTTTTTGGAAGAGCAAACCGGAGGAATTGGTGAATTTGGTTAAGAGTGGAAATCGAATTTCGGAAATTAAAGCAAAGGGAGGAGAGGAGGAGGAAGAAGAAAATGGGGATCGCAAAGAAAAAGCCAGTTCAATTAAGGTCGAAGGTAATTAAAGAAACACCGAGGCGAGGCATTTGTCGATTTGCTGCTCACCCAAACCCATTACCTTAAACTCGTGTTTACGCAGACGTTGGGTTGCAGGGGACACGTACCGGTATAAGAGTATACTTAAGTCATTCCAGAAACGCCATTTTGGGCGCCATGCTTCCTATTCATGGCCTAATATCCACTGCTAAAATGCAAATTTGGAGACCACGCTCGGAAACCAATTAGAAACGAGTTACCACAGCAACATGCAGATAAACCGAAAAATTGCACCATCGATTCGCCAGAGGGATTTCAACTATTTAAAAAATTGAGATTTCTATTTGGAATAAATTCAAAACATCTTCAATTCACGCTAGATTATGAATCGCTTTATAGATAAGCTGAAAAACCAAACTAGCCAACAAAAGGTGCCAGCGGGACCGATTATTCTCCTTGTTTGAAAATTGTCTGAAAATGTCTTCACTGGAATCAAGAGCATCTTTGACGAATTCTCACCACTGCCGCTAGGCGTCTGCTTTTCGACCAGATTACAAAAGCGAACCGCGTTTGCGTGAAGCCTCCGCAGCTCCACAATTAAGGCACAGACACTCAACGCCATCGCTAATGGATCTTCGAGAAAGGAGAAGAAAAAAAATAAACGCCAATTCCTGAAGAAGACGAGGAGAGAAAAAACGCCAAAATTTGCTTTAACGCCGAACTTATTCAGCAAGAAGAAAAAAAACAACTAAAAGATCAAACATTTATCTAGCGCACGTGTAGATCAGGCATCGCAAATACGCTTTTTACGCATTCTAATGTACTCAAAATTGATGCAGAATTTAACCTAAAGTGGTTATGGTTTACAACCTCTTTGAGAATTCGCAAAGGCGTGTGAAACAAGAGCGCGATAACAAAGGCGTCCTCCGCAGAGAGTTGCGATCCGGCGAAGGCAAATCAAATTGCACAAATTTCAGAGAATAACAAAGATATGTCTCTGGGGTGACCTCTCGAGTGCACTGCGCTGAATACACTCAAAAGTCGCAGAACGCAGCATTGGGTGTTTGAAAAACAGAAAAATAGTTTACCATGCATGCAAAAGAACGTTAAAATCGGTGCCACAAACATTTAATTTGCAAGTCGAAGAAGAAATCGTGCAAATTTCAAATATTTTCACCACGACCCAAAAACTATTGTGGAAACGTGTCATCTTACTGTCCATTTCTCACGTTATGAAGCATGTTTGTATTTTAGAAAGTATTCAAGTAAGGTGATGTTAAAATCCTACCCCCATTACAAAAATGATTTTTTTTTTAAAAAACTTCCAGTTACAAGCGGTTCACGGTTACAAACACCAAATTTTGGAACAAGGTACTACATGTACTACTCGATTTTTATTTCAGGTATATGGTTCATTGGAGGGATGACCAGCAGGCGGGGTTGCAACCGCTAGAATCGAAAATGGCGTATATGCATGGAAAAGCTCACCGGTCAGTGAAAAGTACAATTTCCAAAGAAAATTGAATTCAAAATAATTTTCACACCACAAAATCACTCAAGATTGTTTGCAGTCCGTACTCTTCAGAAATTGCACTCAACACTGATCCGTGATTTGGTCACATGATAGTTTTCCTGTGTAGACGCAGTTTTCGATTCTAGCGATTACAGCACCCCCCACTGGCACTCCCTGTGAACCAAATACATGTACATGAAATACAAAGCTTTAGCTCAGCTACCTTATTCCATGACTTTTTCGTGACAAAAAATTTGCAATGCCCATTAGAATACGAGGCATTTCAAGTTTCATGTTACATGTAGCCCAAAATAGCGATTTTCAGAAACATTCTCTACAACAGTAAAATTTTTTGCGAAACTGGATGACAAATGATGAATTTTAACCCAAATTTTTATTTTTTGAATCGAAGGAAAAAATTCCATGACTCTGGGGTAAAAATTTAATGACTTTCATGAGCGGTAGGCACCCTTAGCTAGCAGTTTCTTAAAATAATTTTTGCAACATAGCATACGATCATCCTTGCATTATTCTAATGCGGTACTGCCCAACTCCCCAAAAACTCCCGGATTATCAATTTGAAAGCACGTGCGTAGAGTGAAAAGTAACCTTTGCAGGCGAAATTTCCACATGCAGCGGCAATTCTTCAGGCATGGTTACACTCCCCTCAGAAAATTTCCTTGAATTTTCCATGGCAGAAACTGAATGGCAGCCATCGCCACAGTGATATTTCGGATGGTAATAGGTTGTCACACCCCTTTGCACACGGTCCCACGCGCTATCTCCCCGAGCACACTGCGCAACGTGGAGCGCCATTAGCCACGCACCGCTTGGTGCGCCTCCAGCGGCTCAGGCATTAGTTTGCTACGAAAGCGAGGCGAATTTTGGGTATGGGAACCCCAATTCGCAAAGCAAAAGGGGTCTTTGCTGACCGTCCAATGATGTAAAAGCGAGGTTAAAAGGCAATATTTCTACAAGGTCAACATGCTAAAACAAGCACAATTACAGAATACATTGTGGGTTGTTTGGCACGGTGGAGGGCAATCACTGCTCACAAACCTGTTTGCAGGGATTGCCGACCTTCAGGGGCAGATTGCTGGGTGTCGTCACGAAACTGGGAACGGAAGCGGAAACGCGTTAGTGACTGTCAAATAAAGACAATAATAAACGATAGCATCCTCCCAACGTCGACCGTGTAATGACCAACACGTGGCCAGTGGGCCGTAAATGGCTTCCCACCCCGAGTGACTGATGCGCCTTCTTACGAAATTAATTTCCGATGCCTAATCACCGGAGTGCATGCAGGTACAATAAACTACGAAAGCTGTTATTATAATTCCGTGTGTGCCTGCCATAACGTTAGGGGTAAATTATTTTTGCGAACCGAAGTGAGATATGGGGTCTGAACCCGGGACAACAAACCCACCAGCGATAGGCCTAATGCGAAAGCGCAGCTCTTAGAGGAAAAAAAAAGAAAATGAAGTTTTAACAAACGCATTTTTTTAACGTGCAAATTAAATTGCGCGAATCGATCCTGGCCATACAAATTCGTGACATTCGAGATTTTGATGTTGCCATATATTGTTTTTTAAAGGAGAGCATGAGCAAATTAACATTCGGAACAAGCACTATGACAGTTAAAGATTGCAACTGAATAAACTGTGGATGTTTAGCACGGAGATTCTAAACTGTCATAATGCAAAATACAAACATCTTGCGAAAATTGGTTTTGACGTAAAAAGCACACCCTATTAAAGGCGTCGAATGCATCGTGGGCCACCGTGCACGATTTCAAAGGCATTTTTTAAAAGTTTTAAAGTTAATTTCTTAGGAAAGGGGCGGCTTTGCTCCGTAAACTTTAAATGACATGAAATGTCAGATGAATAGAAGGTGTAAACTAAATTTCATCCCTTTAGAACGACGCTAAGTCGATTAAAAATGATTTAATAAAGGCCGAAAACAGGCTTGAAACAGGTACATTAGGCCTATAATAGGTACACGTTTTGTACAAAACGTGGTCCATAATAAGTTTCAACAGAGATTCGCATAAATGTAAAGTCAAAGTCACTGCACAATCATGTACATCCTAGACCTCAATTGATATTTTGAGCATTATACATCACTGAATACGCAACTGAGTCTGTATCGAAATTTACATGTAGGTCGAAATTTAACGCTCGTTAGCCTAATATCAGCAGTCAGTTAAGGGGTGCGAAACCGGACCTAACAGAAAGGGGTAGGGATTTGATGGAGTAATACGATAAACCAAAATACGACCAGTGGGGCAATTAAACCCGACTGAATGCAGGGGAATAAAGCATGTCATCCTCTGCACCCAGTGTTTATAGAAATGAGCGCCACGTGTCAAATTCTGGCAACAAGCACCCCCCCCCCCCCTTAATTTCTCCCCTTCGCCCATCGCCCTGCATTATGTCCCCGCATATGCAAGAGCCTAATAAAATAATGCGCCGAGCAGATCGACTAATTGACGGGCTTAGAGTAATGCGCGCTAGGTAATAATTAATTAGCGGAAGATTAAAGGCGGGGATTGTTTGCATGCAGTTTAGAGGGTGATCAATATTCATTTAGGAACATCAAAAATGCAATGGGGATGACGACCAGGGGGGAGGGGTTTTTGGGGGGTAATGGCGGCACTGGCGACCGCAGACCCCGTGAAGTGTTCTGGGAATACGTCTTCCTCAAGAGGTCACTTCCAAAATGACCAACAGAGTGGGGGCGAAAAGGTCAGCCATTTTCAGTTACATAAGCTGTTGATAAGCAGTAACGTCCATTAAAAAACAATTCTTTGTAAACCTCATCTACAGTGTACCTCAGAAATGTGCGTTCAGAAACAAAGTGATTCGGGGGGTATCCCACAAAAAAATTAAAGAGTTGTGCACATGCGAGACATTTGATAACTGAAATATACCGTGTTAAATATTGCCCTTGTCTCAATCTGCGCATTTTGAAATAAGCTTATTTAAACAAATACGCGGCCGGGCAAATATTACGTAACGCAGCAGCGGGTGGGTGGAGATGTAACCAAAAACATTGTCATCAGTAACATATTGCAGAATCAATAACAAATACAGTACATGTAGTACACTAGGTCCTGTATAACCCACAAATTACATATAAAATCCATGGGTGAAAATAAACTTTTGTACAAATGTGTTACGTGACACTAGGGGTGGGTGGTCTGCAGAGTGTTACAGAGTTGCAGATTGTAATATATGCACGATCCGTGCATGTACGCATATATGTGCAAGTACAGTATTAACATTGCCACTTTTAGCACGGGCATCATGTGGGGTTTCACGAAAGAGAAAAAAAACTAGAAACATTTACATTTCCGACAAGTTCAAATCGATAATTGGCAGATCGTTGCAGGCACTCGATATCACTACCGGGTGTCCCCGTTCCCTCTGCAGCTGCCCTTTAAGGGATGAAAAAGTCCAGTTGAAGACGCGTGGGAGCAAGGCGCTCCCCACGGAGAATTCTTCTTAGTGACCCTAAATTCCTCCTAATAGCCTTTCGCCGTGGCGTTTTCCAACTCATGAAACGGCAAAACGCATCATCCACTAGTGACCACCGGTCAAACGCATTTTCTATATAGAAAAAAAAAATCTCCAGGTAGGCAGGCGCAAATCCGCAGAGCCGCGTTAAAGCCCAGGCCTTTTGTAGTGGTCATCCCCAGCGGACGGCCGCGCGGGCATCATCGGAAAGTGGTCATCAAATGACCAATCTGCCCGGTGGGACACCGTGTTTTACTAGCTCCACAGTTGGCGGTTAGCGTTGATAGAAAAGCAATTTATCACGAGAAATAACCTCCACGGGCCCGTGGCCATTGAAGAGGAGCACCGTGCAAGATGGCGACGAAGAAGAAAATGAAAAGCGTGTAAGAAAGCATGCAACGGTCTTGACAGCAAATTACTCTCGCAGATGCAAGGACCAGCATCGATTAAAAAACATGGTCAACACTTCTCAAAATGCATCCCATGCAAAGACCATCTGCATGGCGTTGGAATGCTCTCCAAAGGACAGAATTAATCTTCAAGAAATTCAATTTAACAACAACGATGATGACCACCCTAATGCGGTGGTAATGGTAGGGTACTGAGTTGAATTGAATCGACAGCGCACAATGGTATTGTGGCCATTTTGGGGGCCTGATGAAACCCGAGCTTCAAACGACAAGAGTTTCTCACATGCCAGACGTTTTAATTGAGTCGTGCCATCGCAAGGATCACCAGAAATCATGTCGCAAAGCGGAAATCAGGAGGTCAGAGATCATCGGCAGGCACATTCATCAAAACGCTGACGTGATGCAATGAGGAGCAAATCGATGAGGCTCTTACAAATCTATCAGAAACGCATTCGCTTCAATGGCCCTTCAATGTGACTTCAAGTGCATGTTGACTACGGGTGTGAGTGCCCAATAGCAAGTGTTCGGATTACGACAATTCAGCGGATAGCAGACAAGCCCCAAAGTACAGAGTGGGTAGAGGACAAGCAACCGCAGAACTACGTGAAACAATACACTGTCAATGTTTCCAGAATGGCATCTTACTGTATGCGTCAAATTGCAAGACAGAAGAGTTGGGTGGCATGACCACGGTATTATCAAGATACAGTTTGCCCACATATTCCCTAACAGTGGGCTTCCACTAACAGCAATTAGGATTGCCTGGACAGCTTGCAAATTTGTTTTTCTTAACCTAACCTGTCCTGACCTATGACCAATAGGTATAGGTTAGGATTGGTCATATCTGCAAATTTCCTCTCTTAAACTTGGGAGGTGTGCATATACCCATGTGTGGATACCATGGTGTACATGTACAAATGTGTGGATACCATGGTGTACACATACCCATGTGTGGATGCCATGGTGTGCAGATACCCATGATCACAACAGCCACTATAGTGACAATAGGAAGAATAAACGATTTTAGCCCTTCATACATCTAAGGGCAGGTTAGAGTCTGATCGGGGCGAGGAGACAGTCAACGAACCATCAGGTCATTTCCCCAATTCCAGCAAAGGCAGAAAGGTCGCCTTTAAGGTCGTTCCATTTCCCAGTTTCAATCCATTGAATTTTCTCGTTTCAAGCCAGCAAGAAAAGAGAAGAAAGGGGGAAATGGCGCGATAGCCCATCAGTTTCTCTTCGGCCGTGCATTTCCCCTACTGGTCACTGGCTGCATAACTGGACGTCGAGGTGATTACTGACCGTTCGGCCATATAATGGCCGGGTCGCCTTTTTTGGTCACCTTAATGTTTAATGCCAACGTCATTCACGGCAGTTACTTTTCTTTCCCCCCCATTCCGGTGAACGTAGCGTGCAGCGAATGACCAACGTCCAGAACATTGTCCCATTTTCCCTCCTTCCCCCATCAAAAACCTCCTTTTTATTTTCCGGCCTTTTCCTCGCCACGCAACATCGGACATGCAGGCATACATGTACTGTACGTGGACCAAATCTCTTTTGAATGTGTGCATAGCAAGAAACTGCCATTTTCCCCCACCAGTTTTGGGGGGGAAGGTCCAGATTTGAGATCCCCCCAGGGACGCGGCTCAGCGGATGACGCAGAGTTTCATTTAATCGGGTCTTGGCCAGTGCAGCTGAGGTTAAATGTCAAGCTACAACGACCGCACTCATGAGGCATTTTCACTCCAGAAGACGTCTTTGCGAAACAGACCAAGGAAAGTGCCAAGGTTCCAGTAGGGAGAAACAGTCTCTATTCTATGTGGTTTTCAATTTAGCAACTTAGCTTTGGTAAAAATCAAAATAAGGCGTCAAGAAAACTTACTTTTTTGGCGTATAAAAACGTTCATAACGTGCATTCGAGAAGTTGTTAAAACGTAATGCATTGTGGGCGACCTTGCATAATTCCGAGTGTATAAAATTCAAAGTTGTTAAATTTTCGGGAAAGGAGCGACTTCGCTCTATAAACTTTAAATGACACGAAATGTCAAGGCGGTTTCAACAGATACGGACATTAATACTGACTGAGTAATGGGCGCAGTACTGATGGGTTAATGTTCTATTCTCATTACTGACGATTATCCGAATTTTCGGATAACTTATTGTCAGTATCGAAATAATGACAGTAGCACTGATGGTGTAGGATCGGCTTTTTGTTGCCATGTGAACAGAAGATGAAACACAGACATAGATAAAACACGTTAAGTCAATATAAAGACTGTAATAGTCAAATCGAATGAACAATCATGCTCGGTATATGCATTTCTTTCTGATGCATCAAGCTGAAAAAGAGGATTCAGAAAGATGTGAGATTTCGGTTTGCGTGCATTATATTGGGCATGACCTCAAGCCTACGGCTGCAAAATTAAATTTAGAAAATCCCCCCATTACAAATATCCTGTACAGTTGATTTCGAATTTACCCATGCAACGTAAGTTGTTTTCCCTCATTTCTTCAAGTTCGTGGAAAACTCGCACGACCCCCAATCGAATGGTCCAGTCAGTCAGCCCCAGCACAGGAAAAGGTCATTCTCCGCATACAAGAAATCGACAAAGTGACGGACGCGATAAGGCTGCCATAAGCGACCATCGACCAGCATCTCCAATCCCGGTTCACATATTGGCAGTTGTAAAAAAACGAAGGGGGAGAGAAAGATGGACGGGAAGGGTAGGAGGCAGACAACAACAACAACTCCGAATCAGATCCGCTGGAAATATAACTTCCATTATCAGAGAGAGGCAACAAGGCTGAGATGGGATTGGCGGCGAGTGAAATGGCGTTTCTATTTGCGCAGCCACCAAAATGTGCTTTTGGACACGGTCCACTGCGCAATTGGAATTCAGAGCAAAAAGCCAACCGAAGAGGAAAACCAAAAGATCAATCCCCACCGCCCCCTCCAATCCCATATCGGATTAATATCAATGAGCACGAGGCGCATTTGCCTTCCTCGGCGAAATCATTTATTTTTAAGTTTAGCTTTCGAAGAAGCAAAACTTGCACAATGTTTCGCTGAAATGGGAGATTTGCCTGAACTTCAAAGATGAAATTTGGGTTATTTTACAATATTTTTATGTAGATACTCATTTCCTTCATTTTTGCAAGTTAAAAATCCAAGTAACGCGCACATGCGCTCTTACCGGTTCATTTTTAGGCCCTCCGTTGGAAAGGAGCAACATGTACTGTACATGCACGTGTACATATTTAATCTATACAGATATTTGACGTGACATTAACTTGGAAAATAACTGTCAAGCCTTGTCGATATCTGGGAAACATTTTCTAGAAACAGATTTCCCCATGTTGTACCCACATTTCTAGCAAGGAAACATATTTCACGAAACATATTGGAAGATAAAGGCCAGCATTATTTCCTCAAACATGTTTTTACGCTAGGAATGTGGAAACATTTTGAGCAAATCTGTTTCCAGAAACCATGTTTCTAGGAAATGGACAAGGTTTAAAAATACCCTGTTTTCCAGGGTATCTACTGGATTTGGTATTGCAATTTTAAATGAGGTTTTAATGACTTTTTCATGTCGCCCAACAATTTTCAATGCTTATTAGAAGATGGAGATGTTCAATTTTTATGTCAAGGGGCTTTAACGGCTCGTAGACTCAGTGATTGCCTGCGGTTAGGGCCAGCACACTAAAGAAATTAAATTTTTAGGTTTGCTTAGGTTAGTATATCATTTTAGGGTGTCTGCTGGACTTGGTGTTGCTTGCAAATTTTATGACTTTTATATGACTTCAAACATTTTCCAATGCCTATTAGAATATGGTGAGGTTCAATTTTTTGTCAAGGGGCTTCTCCTAAATGCTCTTAGGCTCGCAGTGATTGCCTGCGGTTAGGGCTAGCAAACTACCGAAATTACATTTTTAGGTTTGTTTAGGTTAGGATATCAGTGCAGGGTGTCTACTGCATTTGGTATCGCAAATGCTAAGACTTTTTCATGACGTCAAGAAATGTGAAATGCATGAGGCCGTTCAAAGTTGTACGTCATCAACTACAGTGCTGACATGATCATTGGCATATAAAACGTTGTGGGGAAATTTTTTTTTGTAAAACTGGATGACAAATAAAAGGCAAAAATTCCATGACCCGGATGTAAATTTCATGACTTTTCCGACGGATAGACGCCCTGTTTTCGTATAATTTATGCACCTTCCCCATTTTCGTCAATGCCTTGCTATTCAACACTAAGCAAAATCTTTCCAATCTTATTTGGGCATGTTACAAAACCAGATTCTTTGCGCAAAATTTCAAAACTACACTGAAAATTCTCCATGCTGACTAGACAACTTGAGGAGAACTCAACAGATGAAAAAGAGGCCTGGAGGGGCATAGCGTGGGCACGCACCGAGTAAGCATCAGTGCCAGTAGCTGACTTAATCGAGATGGTCCCAGCGGGAGCAGCAGTGTTGTCACTGCCATTTTGTCTCCAGCTATATATTCGGCATTAGGCACCAAAAACGCTGGCAATTGCGCCTCATCCGCTCATTGTTCCGCCCCCGAGAGACGAATCAGCGACAGGAAAACACGAATGCCGAAGAGGAAGGGGCCGAAATGGGCGATTGGCACAACAGGATTACGGCAGCTGCCAAAACGTCTCTTTCACCGCACACATCATCGTCGAGAGCATTTCGGAACGGGAAAAAAACTGCACGGTACCATAGGGTGGGTGGTCGGGCTCAGCCCAGATTAGTGCGATTAAATGAACAGACTAGGTCCTACCTGTCGATGATGACTGGATCGGATGGAGTCTCGTTTCTATTGCCACAACTTTTCTTATCACAGCAGCGACTGGAAGAAACAAAGCATCATTAGAAATAAATTCAATTCAGTACCTTAAGTTACCTTAGTTTCGCGAATTTCAGACTTCCTCCCCAAACGATGACAGTAAAAATTTCGAATTAAGCGAACTTATACAAACTAAACAAGAAATGATGACTTTTAGACCATTAAACATGGTGTCCCTGGGATTTGGTGTTGCACATGCCATGGCTTTCCAATGAATTTTTGAAGACCACAAAATTTGTTCAATGCCTACAGGAATATGGGGTCATTAAGTCTTATGAGATCAATACATAGAGATTTCTAGAAACATCATCTAACACAGTGACGCATGATCATTGGCCAAAACCCGCCCTAGGCAAAAATTTTGCGAAATTGGATGACAAATGATGGATTTTAACCCAATTTTTTTTTAGAATCAATGAAAGGCGACAATTTTATGACCAACTGCAAATTTAATGACTTTTCCGTGACTTTAATTTCATTTCATAACTTTTCCATGACTTTAATTTCATTTCATAACTTTTCCATGACTTTAATTTCATTTCATAACTTTTCCATGACCTGAATTTCATTTCATAACTTTTCCATGATTTGAAATCCATTTCATGACTTCCATGACCGGTAGACTGCCATAGAAATAATACCGAGGCAAATTATATGAAAAATACATAGGAGACAAGTTTTACAAATAGGATCAAAAATGACAAATTGTTTTAACAAACAGCAATAATAACGTCATCATTTGGCCAACCCCCTCACTTCCATGGCATAATCATTTGTCAGCACTCCGCTGACTCCTCCCCCAGATGATGACATAATTCTTGAACGCTGACATGTTACATGAAGTGGCATGGAAAAGAACATTTCTGTATTTTTGAGGGCTTTATGAAAGTTTGAGTCATGTTTCCAGCACTCTCAAGAGTGCCTCAAGGAACCTTGAACTTTAACCATTTTTCGAAACCCTCATCATATTCATTCGGAGGAATAACCGTTTAAACAAATCTGAATTTGACGCAACGAGCATTAGAGCCACGAGTGAATGCGTGCTCAGCGCTGCACCTACAGGTATTTTTTTGCTGCCACAAAGTAGGAAATAATTTTTAGCACTGCGGCGTCTACAAATTTTCAATTAACTTAATTCGCTTTTCAGCCATCCCATCATCCGCGCCTAGCCAAAGTCATATAGTAAAGCAATTTGGTAGAAGAGCAAAACGCCATTAAAACTCCAATTAACGGTAGAATGTTTTTGAGCAGTTTTACATCCAGAATGCGTTAGCATCCATGACGGCGTGGGTGGTTTTTACGCGGAATTAGCATATCCAGAGCACGCATTTGCCGCGGATGTTTTTACAGTTTTTCAGCGTTGCATCCGGATGCCTTTTATTCAATTTGAGAATTTCGATTAATTAATTCGTCAAGCTTGACAGCAATTAACGTAATGGCAGTACTTCGCTCCCACCGAACAGGAAAAACAAACAACGAACAAATATTGCTAGGCATGCATTCGCTGTTATTTATAACTGATTAATACATCACGAAGCACTGCACTTAACTGCATGTTGACGATTTTTGGTTAATTGCGTTTAGTAAACGTGTCGCACTTCGATACCTCGTATTGGTGTCAATTTTGCTACAACGGGACGAGGATAATCTCGTAGTCGAACAGTCAAACTCCGTCGCCAAAGATAAAGCTGCGTTCATAAATTCAAGATTTCTGGCAGAATCATCGTCATTCAGCTCAAAAAACCCATTATGTGTTTACTGGAAAATATCTGCTTTTCTTAATGAATTACTGCGCGTGAGAGAGCTTCAATTAAGAGGCGATAATTTAATTAACCCCGATGGGAATACCAGAGTGAGACACAAATTTGTCAAAGAATTTCATTAGGCCCAAATGCAAATCATCCGGTTTTCAGGAACTTGTGCTAACAACCCGAAAAGCACATCATTTTGCACTTATTAAGTAACACACTGAACTCACCTGCACATAACTTCGTGGGTGAGTAACACCCGACACATTTCGGGATTTTTGTCTTGGCCTTCGTAGATGATGGCCTGGAAATAGATATAAAACAAATTAATAACAATTCTACTTGTTTGCACAAAAATTCACAATATTAACATCTCGTACGGTTAAAATTATCAATATTAACATCTCGTACTGTGAATATTCCCAATTTTAACATCTCGTACTGCGACAATTGCCAATTTTAACATCTCGTACTGCGACAATTGCCAATTTTAACATCTCGTACTGCGACAATTGCCAATTTTAACATCTCGTACTGCGACAATTGCCAATTTTAACATCTCGTACTGCGACAATTGCCAATTTTAACATCT
>JAQGAF010000750.1:0-41535 GCA_034687865.1 Kryphioiulus occultus | reverse complement strand
ATGGCAACGGCTCGTTCGATTTTGGTTCGATCGAATTCGATTTATTGGTTTCCTGGAGATTGTAATTGAAATCTGAAGGAAGTAAATCGGGAATAAAAACTTATCTGCAAATACAGACAATATTTCTATCAATCTGATACAAAAGAATGTACTGTTGAATAACTGGTAAGATAATTTTTCATTCTTTTGCGTGTTTTAAAAAACATGGTATACAGGAAAAATTTTTGCTGTGAGAATCTAACTTTCCCCTGCCCCGGGCAATCAGTCTTCACCTTACACAAATTCCCAAACTGATTTTCTAGACGTTAAATCAGAAATGTTTTGATCAGTTTTTCACAGGGCTAACACCCAAATTCTCAAGTCGACTCTCCCAGCTACTTTTATATGAAATTATTTTCAGATATTTGTCTTAGGTGCGTGAAATTCTGTGCAGAAATCAAAGTTTGTTTTTGTTGGTAACTTAGGTCATGAGCAAAAGTGTATGACACTCTCTCACAATATTAGACCCTTTTCTTGGCCTGAATAAAACTATTATGCATTACAATATTTTATCATAAGAAAACATCTTATAACTATTGAATTTTCTTTTAAAAAATTTGTCAAAACGAAACCTTCTCCCATACTCCTACAAAACACGGTTGAAAAAATTCCATTTCTGCATGGGAAATCTTGAATTAATTTATGCAGGCCCTAAAATTTAGTCAACTGCGATAAATGACAACATCATTATCACAACTGCATCAGATCTGGGAATCATTCAGCTAATCTGCTGGGATTACCAATTTAAATAACTAGACGATTCTCTGAAATACGGGTCAGCCATTTGAAAAAAAGAAAAGCCAATACTGTCAGCTTTTCAAACCTCAGTGACCTTCAAATCCTTCATGCAAATGATTCTAGTTTGCAGAAATGCTGAACTTGGCTAGCTCATTATTTTTATTGATCCACCGTAACATGCACGGCTTGCAGCACTAATTAGCAGAAGATAAACAAACTGCCCATTACCATAGCTTACACTGGTATTTGGCTAGCGAGTGGCATGGCACTGACCACTAAAATAATTATATGCCGACATTGATTTTTATCATTACAGTAGTTCCTCTAAAACCTCGCAGTGGTACTGAGAATTCCGCTGTGGGAGACTTAGGTAATGCAGTGCCAACATTAGGCGAAGTGATTGATTATGATGTCAGCAGCGTTGTGCAGCCTATTCAACGTATAGCTTGGGACACAGCCAAACAATCCATTCCAAAGATACTATCACGTGTTTCAAATGGGGGCAACGAGGTGGCAACTGATGACCTACCCAACCAACCACCGATCGAACCGAAAACAGCATGGACAACCGGCGACATGGAAGCCGAAGATGTGGTTTCCGCAGTTAGTCCAAGCGTGCCTTATCTTTTGAACCCCGAAATTAACAGTGACGATAAGCCACCAGTTAATCTCCCTTAAATGTATTCCTTCCTAATGTCATAAACTTAATTATGAATCTCCTACATTCTTTCATGATAACATTGTTCAGTTCTTAGCATTAAACCATTCAACAATAAAATTATTGGTTTTATCAATTTATTTTTCTCTTTCTGCCATGTGTTAATACATCAGGGTTTATTTACTTTCCCTTTTTGGCCTTGATTTTCCGGAGATAGAATTCCAGTTCTTTACCTTCCAAGATGTATCCGTCCGCTCGCCCAAACTGGCCTGGCCTAGACGCGATGCAAGCTGTAAAGAAAAGCAATCATCAGTACCGGAGACCGTAGTGTTAAATTGCAGCAATAATCGGGTATGGCAATCAGTGTAACTATGACAGAAAACAGCATATGAAGTCTCCATATAGCCAAAACGGCCAAGAAACTCCTCAGAAATATCAAGTTGCTCATCATGTTGCCGCAAAGTGAAGTAAGATGCTGAGAATCATACCTATCACACGTCCTGTCATAAATTGTTCTTCTAAAGCCTGTTCAACCTTAGCCAACTTCTGTCGTTCCTTGTATTTCTTTTCCACCTTTTTGCTCCTCTTCTTGTTGATTATTTCATCTGCCTCAGTCTAACAATGAGAGAAAACAATCATAAGTTAGTTATTTGATTTTTAGTGATTTTAAAGTGCACAAGTCCTTTATTCACTTTTACAATGACACACCTTGGCTCCCTTCTTCCTACCAAGAGGTAGAATGTAATGCGCCTCATACCAAGCTCTGAATGGAGTTGCATCAATCACGACGATGGCGTTTTTCACCAAGGTTTTCGTACGGACCAACTCGTTGTTACTTGCATTGTAAACAACATCAATGATACGGGTCTTGCGCGTGCAACCTGCAAGAACAAGATTGCTAGTTAGTAAAGTAAAATTTTCAAATGAATATGCAAGCTAGACTTTAATTTCTCAGAACGCTGTGGAATAATTGGTTGTAATCAATTTACTCATTTGACACGCTTTATCATCATGAAAAAATTGCTAAATAATTCATTATAGAAATAACGCTAAACTCACACTCTGAGCCCCAAGAAAAATTTCCTTGGTCAAGACGTAGAGCTCTGTATTTCTTGTTCCCACCTCGAGTGCGTACAGTATGGATGCGCTTGGGTCCAAGCTAAACAAAAATGCAAGATTCGAATTAAAGCAAGATTTAAGTATAGCAACTTCTGCCAAATCAAAACTGAACACCCCGTTTACCTTAGTGTTGGCAGCAGGTCGGCCTAATTCGAACTTCCTCTTCTTACGGAGGGGCTTCTTCTTGCCACCAGTCTTCCTCCTCTTATGCCAATGATCACGGGAAATACCTTAAAAAATAACACTTCGTTATCAGATAGATAAAGAAAAAATATTGTATCATAGAATCGAGCTTTAATGCAGGCTACGGCATCATAAAGCTTGACAACCTTACATCGTTAGGCCTATCAACATGCACTTTCAATATTTTTCAGAAAGAACTAAGGTTTATTTTTTTTTTGCACGTGCAACCTAATCGCCACCTAAACGCGTTCCTAATCGCCACTTTAGCAGGGCATTAGCAAACTTTGCGTATTTCTCAATACAAATTTCCATTTATCGCCTTCGCAAGTGAACATACCGCTAGGCATGCATCATGTAGAAGAACAATGAAAAAATGATAAAATTGACGAAAATGTCTAGCAAATGATTACAGAACTCGTTGCGTGAGAGCCAGTTGAACTAACCTGCATGATATTTAGATTTAGATGTCTAAATTTCGTGAAAATATGAAAGGATTTAATAAAACACCAAACACGTACTCACCCATGGCGGCAACCAGAACGTAGTGAACTTACTAAAACGGAAGCATCATGGGAAATGACGTCGGGTGACGAAGTCACGAAGCCGAGCCGTCAGCCGTCTGGTGCTGCACTCTGTCGATTACCCCTGGTGTGATCTTATTGGCTCATTTTGAAGTCCTCTGGTGGAAAGGCGGCAACCAATTGATGAGGGAAGCTTGCTCGCCATTTTCTTATTTTCGTCTGACTTGTCAACAATGGCGATTTTGTTTGGAAATGCTGCGTCTCGTAGCCAAAGCAAAAATCTCCTCGAGTTTAAAGCTGGAAAAATGACTTTGAAGGGGAATATGGTGCACCCGGACAAGAGAAAGGGGCTCGTGTACGTCCATCAAACGGACGATTCGTTGATGCACTTTTGCTGGAAAGATCGTACGAGTGGGGCCGTGGAGGACGTAAGATGACATGAGCAAAATTGCAGAGTCATGTCATGTGAAACCGGTATTTTCATTTCTTATTCGTTTTTTAGGATCTGATCATTTTCCCCGACGATGTGGAATACAAGAGAGTGGCTCAGTGCACCACGGGCCGGGTGTATGTGCTGAAATTCAAGTCGACTAACAGGAAATGTTTCTTTTGGATGCAGGTAAAGTCAATTCAGTTCAGTGTGTTCCCCATAGTGAGCACCTGGGATGTCATGTAGTGGGGGAACTAGGATCTGACTCCAACCCGAATAACCTTCAAGTTCATTATATAACTCACCCAAACTAAAACTTAACATGCAACAATATAGTCATAAGTGCCGAGAGTCTTAGTGCTTTCTTCTTTGTCTTTGATATGCAGTGAAAAATCTAAAAATAGAAATGAAAAACAAATAACAGCAACAACAAAATCAAAATTAGGGGGCTTCTATATAGCCTATGGTACATCACCGCTAAAATGAACTTCCTGGAGAGAGGAAATCAGGTTATGGCTGAACTCATGTCCGAATTGGAGTAAATTGGCGAATGTTTCCCCTTGTTCTTCGCCCCAAACATGAGGCCAATGTCAAAGTCCTCAATACAACACCGACACTGTTTATCGATAACATTGTAGGATAGAGAAATTTAACTTTATAAAAATTATTAACCAATGTCCACTTCAAGGAGCCGAAGACTGAGAAAGATGACGAGTACTGCCAAAAGGTCAATGAATATCTGAATAATCCACCTGCCCCTGGCTCAAACAGAAGTGGCGGAAGCACTCCGGGTGCATTAGGAGCCGAACTGGCTGGCGAGGGAGATTTGCAAAACCTTTTCAGCGCCATGAATCAACAGCAATTCATGCAGCTTTTAGGTAGGCTACATCATGTTGAGATTGCTGGTACCCAGAACTTTGAAAAGCCATGTTCACTTATGGCATGTCTTTCATAGGAGGCATGGGCGGAGTTGGTGGCATGGCTAACTTGAGCAGCTTATTAGGATCGCACAGTCTTGGAGGTTCACAGTTTGGAGGACCAGCCAGCCAGTGAGTAATACTGCAAAAGTGGGAGAGGGCAGACATAAAATCTTGAAATAGAAATATCTAGTTTTGTGGTAGTTGCACAACGGTTCTGTCGTTTACTAGAAGATATTGCACATTTAAATGTCATTTGATCCATTTAACATGTGGCAGTGATGTTAGGTTAAGTGTAGGAGGTCTCTTCGTAGGTCTGCTCAGAGTGCAGCCACTGCGACTGCCACAACATCTACTACTGCATCAACTACAACTGCCACAGCGTCGGCGACTCCTGCAGTCACCACAGCTGTGACAACGCCTACAGCAGCAACTGCTACAGTTACAACTTCTCAGCCATCGCCAGTGTCAAGTGCAGCAAGTTCTCAAATCCAGCTGAGCGATTTGCAAAATATCCTTTCTGGGATTAGTGGTATGTGTGGATGTTTGATAACATAGTATGTCTCTACTGAGTTTTAATTGCCTCTTTTTCCCTCTGCCAGTACAACCAGGGTCAGAAAACCAAGCAGCTCAGCAAGGTAAGTTCCATGTACTTGATGTCAATGCTCTAATAACTTTCATTTTTCACAGAATGCCAGTCGTATTAGAGGGAATTATAGTCATGATCAATTTGAACATCCACTTTCAGCTGCTGTTGACTTGTCAACTGCTATGACATCAGAGGCTCTCCAACCCATTTTATCAAACCCAGAATTCATGCAGAGCTTGCAGGCGTTCTTGCCCAGTACTGGGGAAGCTTCGAGCACCTCAACTGAGCAACTTCGCTCTACTGTTCAGTCCCCCCAATTCCAGCAAGCAGTTAGCATGTTTAGTGCAGCGCTACAGTCTGGACAGTTAGGGCCATTAATGCAGCAGTTTGGACTAGGCGAAGATGTTGCTACAGCTGCAGCGCAAGGAGGTTCATAGAACTTTAGCTGAATGTTATAACAAGCTCAATAGCTCAATATGAACACATGTTAATTTATGGCTCTTTGTCAGATTTGGAAGCATTTGTAAATGCCCTGCAAACCTCACAAGGGAAAAGTGATGGGAAAGAAGAAAAGAAAGACAACCAAGGCAGTGGGAAAGATAAAGACAAGGATGATGATGATGAAGAAATGGCTTTAGACTGAAGTTGTAGTAACCTCCTTTTCACAGTTTCTTTAACTTGTATTCTGAAATCTCGAAATTTGCATAAAATTGTGACACATTTGTCAAAGATAAAATAAAACTGAATTTCTTGGAAACAATTTCATAACAAGAATTCTGCTCTCGTCCCTTTAAGGAAACCGTACACTATCAATAATACTGACCAGTAAAACTGAATTGGCAATATTGGCAGAATGCATCAACTGTTGGGATAGGTACAACAGTAGATTGGATAATTAAAAAACAAAGGCTTATACATGCATAATGCTAAGATTATAGTTATCAACCCAAAATGATCATGCGAGTTTCATGTGAATTTGTTAACAGTAAATCCAGCATCGGGACAATACTGACAGCCAGTTATCCTAAAATTCAAATAATCGTCAATAAGCAGTATTCCCATACATGATGATCGTTTGTTCGTTGAAATTGACAGTATTATTGACCATGTAAGGTCAGCTCTAGACGATTTGAATGCTAATTATTGGCATTCCCTAACATTGCTCACAAGTATCACTTCATGAAATAATTCATTGCAGGAATAATTTCACGGATGTTTTCCTTCAATACAACTAAACAGCTGTTATACATTTTCTTTTAAGGTCTGTTAGCTGAATTCACACGATCGCACATAGTAAAATAAGTGATATCGAACATAGTAAACCCTTAATGTAGCAGATTATTTTTATTTAGACTTGAAACTTAAAAAAACTTGGAAATTAACAAGTTTCGCAACATGACCAGACAGATCTCTGGTTGATTGCAGGATATTTCATTATGCAATTTCGACTTTGGTTTGTATCGTTGCACTCACAAAAACGTGCAAAACAAATGTAAAAATTTGCTCAGACCTAAACTGAATGACAGTAAGACTACAACGCAAGTCAATAAGAAACCAAACCGAACATGGCCTAATGAATCATTTCCAGATTTGGGCCCTACTAAAACTTTTCCAACAGAAATGCCCAATTATTACAACACTCAAATGGATTTAGCTTGATATTGCATGTATCATAAATAACAAGATTCACTGGCCACTGCTGTGGAATTTTTTTTCCTAACAAGCTTTGGGGGAATATTACGGCAAATATATATACTGAGAAATGCAAGCGTGCAAATTATCACCCAATTATCTATATTCTGGAATTTGGAGAACCTTTAGTATCATTCCTCATCCAGAATAGGGGGGTCAAAGAAAAATGCTCTTGTGAGCAAACTTATGGCAGTTACATTAGATCCACTAACGACTGAATTTTACATCAATCAAATGATAAAAAGCAAGACTATTAAGTCGACATCGAGCGTTAAAGATTAGCTGAAGTGGCATTTTGTAGAAATAGCGAGAGGAAAGAAGATATCCATCATCATGGATTAAAAGGTCTGCTCGCATGTAGCTTACAGTAAAAGTAAATTCATACATCAATTGTTACTGAAATTTCATTAAATAATCTAATGACAATTTTTTTTAAAACTTAAAAAAAAATTCTTGAAAGAAGTGTTTGAGAAAGATTTACCTCTATGCAAAATTGAAAGCTTACAGTTTACCTGCAGAAACTGAATCCAGGTTAAATACCTTCTTTAACATCGTACATGTTAGGATGCTGAACAGAAAGTTGCAGAGTGGAGACATTCGAGTTGTTGGAACTAGTTCTTGTTGCTGCTAACCGTTCCACTGGCAGAAGGATTGATCGGTGCAGTACCATTTTGGGATGCAGTTATGTGCAAACTGTAGAAAAAGATGGTCAAATTTTACTAAAGAGCACTAGATTACTGGTACTACCTTATTTGAACATAACGCCAATATTGAAGGCATGCAAACAACTAGTGAAATTGGTTTGACGAGGATATATTTATGTAAACACTAATCAGTGGGTAACGTGTAATCATTATTAATTTTTCAATACTTACTTTTCAAGTCTCCCTTCAATATCAGGGGCTGCTTCAAGGCTAAGTGAAGAGAGGGCGCGTAGAGCAGCAAGTGCAGCTTGATCATTAGATGCTTCAACAGTTTCCCCAGAACCATGACTGACATGTGGTGGATTTATCGCCAGTGATACCAAAGAAAGGTATTCACATTTATTACCCTATAAAGTATGAAAGAATTTGCATGTTTGTCATTTTACCAATGCACGAATCCTAAGAGCGGGCACTTACTCTTGGAAAATTTGTGAACTGAATGCTAACACCAAGGGCATCTGCTAGATAGGTCAGTTGTTGCTTGCGGCTACTAGTTTGGTTTGAGCTTAACTTTTGTCCAGGTTTCAAGATGGTTTCAGCAGTAGGGGAAACTCCTGCAAGGAGACCGCTAGTCAAAAATGCTAAACTGCAATTGTGCATATTCCAAGTAATGCTCTTACCATGATCTAGCAATTCTTTGGCTATTGTTGCAATTGTAACATCCTGAGGTGGAATAAGACTCCCTGTAACACGATTAAGACCCACTACATTCGTTATGATAATGAAAACCTCATTAATGCATGCCCAACTGAGATATTAAAAACATTGGGTAGGGAAGGTCTTACCATTTTCGTTATGAAGCAGTTGGTGCTGAAAGTTCTGTATTCCTATAGTATTATCAGCTGAAAGCAGGGAATCTGGCATTAAAAGTAACCCAGGGACCAGCTGACGCCCACTTCGACTTTCCCCATCAGCTTTCTCCACAGATAAAGCTGAAAAAACCATTACAAATGTTACGTAGGGCAAACATCGATTTTTTAAAACATTACATCATAATGCAATTTACGTACAATCCTGTTCGAGGAATGTTACTTTACGGTTCTTTTCAGCATCCACCTGTAAGTAGAAATTAATAGGCGAGATATCAGAATGAGCACAGCATATGATATAACTTCGGAAATCCACACAGATGAAAATCAAGTCAAATGAAAATTTGCTACCAGAAATCTCAGTCCATTAAAAGGAAGTCCCTTTCAAATATTCCAATACCACTTTTTGCACCGCTACAGATTAAGATTAAAAACATGTAGTTACCTCAGGCAACACCGCTTTCATAGCTGGACGAGCGGGCTGTGGTGGAGGGCGACTGTAGCCCAGCATCTGCAGTAGCCCTTCAGCAGCAGCTCTCTTGGCCAATTTCTTGTTTGGTCCTGTTCCGGTACAGGTGTGACTGCCAACCTGAACCTAAATAAAACCATAGAAAGCATTACTTAGGTTGAAATAAAAGCAACAGAAAGTTTAAAATGTACAAGTTTGCAAAACCAACCTGCATGATAAACTCTCGTCTGCATGGTAATCCACTTTCATCCACTAAGGAATAGACCGGTTCCTTTTCCTTCTTCGCCTGTTGTATCTGAATGAGTCGACTAATAGGATTGATTCCTTGCCCGTAATCAGGATTACCCTTCTGATCCTTTTAAAAACGTTTTTTAAAATACTAATCGAAAAAAATCGCAATGACAGTTACATGTATTTCGTAACAAGTCAGCGCACCTTGATCAAGTTACGGCTTTTCTTCTTCACTGTGTTTGGCTTCTTCTTGACTTTAAGAATTGTAGGTGAGAGGGGTGGTAGCTTTTTAAGCTCCTGCAACATTTTTTCAGCAGCTCGCTTTTTAGATAACTTCTTGCCGTTGCCATCTCCCTCTGTTACAGAGTTACCCACCACACATTTGGTCACAAAGTTGCGCATATGTGGAGGGCCACTTTCACGGATCACCTGTTTTGAGTGAAACAAAGATGAGAAAAAATGCATTCAACAAAACCAACTAAACGCACTCACTTAGAGCAAGGGGTCGAGTAGGAGAAGTTACTTCAGTTTTATTTACAAGTTTCGATCTAGTAAACAGTTATATAAAGTTAAAAGCGGATTTTAAATTTTTGTGAATTTTGGAAATTCTATTATGTCGATGTTCTCAATCTACGAGTCCCTTCAATCTATTATCGCCAATCATTAAAGTCATTTTGTGAATAAGGGACTTTTCTTACCTCAAAATCTACTCTTAAATTTCTCTTTAGAGCTACTTCATGAACAAGACTAATGGGCGACTTCAATTCATCGTCTTTGTAGATGTCTTCTACTCCATTTTCTTGAGTTGAGTCGCTCTCAGTAGTCACTTCCGGGAGAGGAAGATCTCGTAATATTCGAAGTGCCTTTTCAGCAGCATTATGTCGTGCAGACTGAGTTGTACATCCTTCTCCCATGAATGCACGGTTGCCGACTTTCAACGAGATATAGCAGAGGCGTGGATATTTTTGATAATGGTATCTAAAAACAAAGGGAACTAATGAGTTGCTGAATTTAATAAACGTCATGCTGCTTATTGAAGCCAAGAGGGAATAATTTAATTGCTGCAAGGGTTCACCTTTGATTATAGGACCCTCGGAAATTGAAATTCTGTGGCATATATGGATTGCCCCGATTAGGATCCAATACGTGGTATACGGCCGGCTCGCCTCGCTTCATTGCCAATGCATTCAATTCAACCGTTGGGGTTAAAGTATCTGCAGATGCATTATCATTCATTTCTAAAATGAAAGTGACAAGTGAAAAGCAACAAAGAAAATGAAAAGAAATTGGTATTAATATGGGTTACCTAAGCACAATTTCGTAATAGTTCTTCTTGGTTTGGGTGTGGGATGTTTGTATGTAGTTTTTTCTAGAGCTGTACTGGCAGCAGCATGTTGAGCCTTTTTAATGCTCAATCCAGAGGCTTCGTATTCTTCCTCTCCCAGATTCAGAAGTACAGTAAAGGTTTTCTTGTGGGCAGGTCCACTTTCGTCAGTTAGACGATACTGATGCTGGATCTGAACATGAATACCAGAAATGACCACTGTAAACAATTTTGAATAACCAGTAATGTAAACTTTTTCAGTAAACATTTGCAACACTGTGGTTTCACAAGAGACGTCACAGCTTGCCTTTCGGAAAACATTCCGGGGGAAATATAAAGTAATCAGAAGTAATACCCTGTAGTGGATTCACATGCTTTTCATTTCATTATATTCTAGTAGGTCAATATGTTTATAAGATATCGACCATATATAATTATATAAATACAGCAGTCAAACCTACAAAGCTGAAAGGCTAAAGCAAGGCAACACGTTGAATGTGTACATGCTCAAACGACTGACTGGCCACACTTTCGATATACTGTGCCATATGAGGGATAACAAGCATACTATTAGCTGATTATGTGTGGCAATGCTTGATGGCATAATTAGAATACTTCGTTACAAATGTTTTTATTTGGACAATATACGCACGAGGCACTATTGACAAGCATTTAAATATATGACCTTAGCGAAACCAAGCTTTGATTTAATACGCTTTTAGAAGCTATTACAACATTTTACATTTACCATACAGCAAGTGTATTCTTCCAAACTTAACGTTTCATAATTGCATTTAACATACAGTAGGTTTTTGGAAGCAAAAAGGAGGTGTGTTCGTCGTTTCATAATTATCAACGTATCGGGAGTTGGTAGATTAACTCGCGTGTCTCTGATGATATAGCTGTGGCCACATAACTGTTCTATAAAATTTAAATGTCGGAGCCTAGAAAAAGGTCATAAGGGTTATAAACAAATTATAATACCAACCTTGTTAAATCGTGCTAACTCGTTTATCAGACACATGGGTGTTTTCTCTTTTGTGTTTGCCACGTTTGTGTTGGAAGTATTTTGGATAGGCGATGGACCAGATGCTACTTCTGTCTTGACCTGTGCCGTACTCTGACCGACCTGGCCATTCACGGCACTGCCAGTGGGTGAATTCCCATTTAATCCCGTAGCTGGTGTAGTTGGAGCTGTCTGGTTCACCGTCATGCCTACTATCATGCCACTCGATGGAGTCTTCTGCTGGGAAGCTACTGACACTGCTGCTGGGGTAGATGCAGTGGCTGGCATTCGTGTTTGAGCTTGGGCCATTACTAGGTGGAATAAAAAATAACAAAAAGCCTTAGCAGTATCCAAGATGAATTACAAATTGTCGAGCAAATGTGCGCATGCGTCAAATTTCAAAGCCGGCTATTCCTGCAAGCAATAAAAACGACGCAATAAGACTGATTACTTAATTCATTAATTAAAAATATTGCAGGTAAGAGATGACAGGTCGGGCCTGTTCGATAAACCTTCAAACATGGTTAGATAGCCTCATAAACGATGGGCAATGTTGGGAAAGACGAGATGAACGCAAAAATCAATAATGAATGCCGCCATTTTTCACTGGAAAACAGGCGATGATGAAAAACCAATTTCTCACCTTAAAAAACCTGCGTGAATAATTTAACTTGAACATACGACTCCACCAGTTGCTCGATGATATTTCTTTCAGAAAAAAGCACTTTCAACACAATGGGTGAATGGCAAACAGTAAAGAAAATACCAGACTCTCACACGTTCATGTTGGTCTGCACACGAAAATGAAGCTACATCCGGGGATCAGGAGAAATTTTTTATATAATCCGGGAATGTGACGTCATAGTGCCTAGCGTTTCTCCAGACAGGTTGTTGATCAAGAGGGTTCTGATGTCAAATGTTCAAATTGAAATACATGCAAATTAGGAAGATCGACAGAAAGTCCGGCATTTAGTAAAGACTGCACATGAAGTTACCGAACCAAACTACAGGAAAATACAGAAAGTCCGGGATTTAGGAAAAACTGCACATGAAGTTACCATAAAATATGCAGTTCATGTTCAAGGGAATACTGCTACAGCTTCGTTTGTTTATTATTGCTGGATTACTTTTGCATTTTTTCGGCCTTTTGTAGTAATAATATACATGTAAGTCACTAGATCGTTATACGAACCAAAAACCGTAAATATTGAAATTGTCAATGGCTGGGACATACATGTAAATATACAATGTATCGCAATTGTGACAGTCACAAATGCTCACCTAGGAAAACGATTTATTGTAGTTACTACAGTGTTGAAGAAAATCAACTAATAAAAGTAGTTTTGTTATACAAGTTATGCTACAGAGAAATTGCAAAATGCATAAATGGTAATATATATGGTACGAAAGCTTCTCATCTAGGGCCCTCCTATGCTAGGCACCACCAAGCTGCAATACCAAACTGAAGTCATTTTAATTGCAAATATATAAAAGTTTATTCCCATACTGATAGGCTATACATAAATAAATCGACGGTCAAGAGCATCCATGCTCATCTGACCCATCCAAGCATTCCACAAATCCATTACAAACACTAGACGCCGAAAGACATTTGCCAAGTTGACACCGATGGCCTCTGCAATATGTCCTTATTGGATTTCGCAAAGGACTTGCTAAAAAAAGGAAATGCAAATAGAATAATATCCATGAATAACATGCTTTGCTGCTTGCATTGACGATACAATACTTTTGCTTAAGCTTTTGGCATGGTGATTAATTCGTATACGCATTCTACGCATTCTATGCATTCTACAATAAATTTTTATTTACCCATGACTTGGTCCATCCAAGTAATATAATTGGCTACTTTGGTATAAATACCAGGCCTCCAAGCTCTGGCGCAGCCAAATCCATTGCTAGTTATTCCCACAAGACGCGACCTTCCATCAGTGGTTTGACAAACTAATGGTCCACCGCTATCCCCCTGAAATTGTAAACGAAACGTTATAAATAGCTATTTGTGAATATGTAGACTGATAATTAATGAATTATTGCACAATTTATCTTGAATACCAGGCAAGCATCACGTCCTCCACGATCATAACCCGCACAAAACATGTTTTCGGTTATTTGATACGTTTGTAGAAATACTGTCTTCTTGCGGCATTCTTCGGTATCGTAAACTGGCAGCTCAACTTCCTGTAGTGTGTCAGCTGAAAATAAATTTAACATAATAATGCAACCAAACCAATTTCATAATGTTGAAAGAAACTTTGCGATAACAATTACGTACGAAATACATGTCCAGTTTCCATCAATTGACCCCATCCGACAACTGTACACATCTGCCCATTAATCACACTCTCCTCGCTTGACGATGGAAGGCAGACAGGCCTGACATAATCACTGAATAGGAAAGTGGAACATTTTATGTCATGAAATCTTACTTGAAATGTCTAAATTTTCATTTTGCAAAAAAAAAAAAAGTATGACTTGCCTGAAAGTAACCTTGTTTTGCAAGCGCAATAGTGCAACATCGTTGATAAATCCTACTTTAATGTAATTTGGATGAATTATGATGTGGGAAATTTGATGGATCTGCTCATAAGGCGCTTGAGAACCTCTTCTCAACATCCCTAATCGTGCAGTCCAATGATTATTCACTTCACTAAAAAATTGATCGTCAACATGATTTGACGGATAGCAAAAGCTTGCAAAACAAACTAATTAAAAATATCTCATTTTTTACTTATAAAAGCAGTGTGCGGCAGAAATGAGCCATTGGTCATTGATTAGAGTAGCTCCGCACATATATTCCCCACTTTTATACATCGCAGCTTGCCAAGGCCAGCTGCCAGCCAAAGCATTAGCACCTCCAACAATCCTCGCAGAGGATGCCATAGGCCTGGTTCCACATTCTAATATATAAATGAAAAAAATATATTTTATTTACCATCATTACACTGTTCTATTTTTCAAGTTAATCGAAAGATCTAATAGCAGTGGTGAAATATTTCCCGACCTAAATTTTTACATTGAATCCATGCAATCTCTCTACTGCGACAATTAGTATAGTTGAATTCCAGCACTGATCTAGGAAATATACAGTTGAAAAAATATTTTGTACAGGCCTATTTTTAATTAAGAAGTTATAAGTCAAAACGTATATTAACATGCATGATAAGCATGTTCTTTACCGTGTTGATGAATTGTAGTTGGATGGAATATAGTTAATTTGGTAAAAGGTTTCCTCATTGGCAAAAACACGCGGTAGAAGAGGGGCTTTTCTACGCTCCACGGCAACATAATCCCTGAATACATAAAAAGGGTTCTAAAGCTGCTGATTCAGTATCAACATAATGCAATGAAAAAATAAAAATCCAACAAGAACAGTATCCGCTACATACAGAAATTCATCAAACAAACAATATTTAAATGATGAATCCGACGTTGCGGTAAACTGGATTTACAGTACGTATATAAGATGATCATCTGGTCGATAAGATGATCGATGGTTATATCTGATCATAACGGAGATGATAGTGTTGAGCAAACTGAGCAACCCTTTTTCTGCCAAATGTTACTTGTGGGGCTATTTTCGCTGGCATTTTCGGATATCGATATATGATAAAATCTTGCCAGGTTAACTTACGTGAAAGTAAGTGATCGGCAAACAGCACGTGCTACATCTACCAAACTCATTGGGGCAGTAGTGCGGCGGCTAAACTGAGACAAGTTGTCAACACATAGACGGCCCCAAATGCCATTTTTTCGCATCATCAAATAGCCAGATGAGTGATAAAGCTCCTCAGACACTGTCAAATTTGGCGAAACACGGACTGAAATTTAAATGAAGTCGTGACTTGTTATTGGATTTGAAGAAAAAAAAAGACATTTTGCCCTTGACCTTTTATTAGCTATATTAATTCCACCACTGCTATTGACCCTGGGTTTTATTGTTAAGTAGATTGCTCATGCTACAAAATGCAGGAAAACCTTACCACAACTTTTTTCATCTTCACCACCAGGACAATCCAGCAGCGAATCGCAAACTTTGTTTTGATTAATGCATGAATTTGAATTAGGGCAGATGTACATTCCTGGTGAGCAGCGACCTGACGTAAATGATATTAAAACTCTGTATTTTTACAAAAGTTTTGGTTGCAAAATAATTGCACTTCTTCATTTGGGAATGTCCCTCATGGCAATGTGGCTAGCAGACAGCTAATGAACTTTCTTACCACATTGGTTTTCATCCGAGTAATCCCAACAATCCACCACACCATCACAGATCTTCTCTTGTAGGAACTGTGCTTTCAGAAAATCTGCACAAGCTATTGAGATTAAAACCCAAAATAATTTCAACCTTATATAATGCAATCTCACAAGAATGTGTGGACCACAGATTGATTATGATTCAGAAAACCATTTGTCTAAAAATGATTTTGACAGTATTTAAATACTTACAGCACTCTTCTTCATCGCTGTTATCAGGACAATCTCTCATTTGATTGCAACGGCTCAAAGAGGAAACACAACTTCCATCTTTACACTGAAATGCCCCAGCTTTCGAACAAGCTTAAAGCGAAAGAGATAATTAGTTGAACAAGAAAATATACATGAATATAACGCGTAACTACCGTGGAATATAACGTTGAACTACCATTTGATCGTATTAGTTCTGCATGAGTGTCAATGGATATCGATTCTGATTCCTTGAGACCTGCAACTGATGGTAAATCCATTTCACTCAAGATTGAATGTGGTGGAAGAGTAATCGAAGTCGGCTGAATTTGCTGTTCTTCGGCAATCAGTGGATCTGACTGTTTTTCAGAAGCATTCACAAACGTTTCTCGTTCATTGCTGAGAGGAAGAGGCAGTAGAGTAGTTGTGGACACGTTTTGTCGGAGAACGATCAAACGGAAAAAGTCACTGTCTTTGGGGGTTGTGCTTTGTACAGCAGCAGTTGTGGGTATTTTTATTGGCACATTAACCCAGCCGTCATCTAGTAATGTATCTGACGGTAAATGGGTGCTTGGCAAAGCAGGTGATCGTGTGGTTTTATGGTCTCTTATCAGCAGTTCATCACTTTGAGTTTTGACTTCCCCGCTTATGTGTAAGGCAGGTACCTCTGGTTTGGGGTCCAGAGCCAATAAAGGCGGTATAAGACTGAAAACACTTTCCTTGGCATTATCTGCAGAGTAGTCTGCATTCGTTGGTTTAGTCTGAAATATATTTGGCCTTCCCCTCCTCAAATTCAAACGCACATTGGCATTAACCTCTGCTACAGCAGGGAAAGTTTCTCTCACAAGTGGTGCAGAGGTGACACGAAGTTCACTGTCAGCAGAAGGAATTTTGCTCAGCTGTTCACTTGACGGTGACAAAGGTCCACTGAATTGCATGTGCATCGATGGTCCAGTTAATATTGGCCTACGAAGCGGGCGGCGGGTCATCCTTGGCGTATGCGCAGCATCCCTCTCACTGGCAAGATTCTTACCATTCCTTTCGGATTCTGGCGTTTTCAACAGCAGCAAAGCAGCTACGTTGGCATCCATCGGATGACTGCTGATTTGAGCTGACAAAATGGGTGGCGATTGCGGTGCAGGTTGTGAGTTGGAACCATGCTCGTAGAACGACATGTCGTCTAGCGAAAATGCTATTTCGTGGGCAACTCCGGATGTCAAAGCTTCGGGTCGATGCGAGCGCTGCCCAACAGCCTTGACATTCACACTCGGCATAGTCAGCGGTGGTGAAGAAATTGTAGATGTAGTTGCAGTAGTTATGGGAATCGTATCGACATCCTGCGGACTTGATGGATGGCGAATCGATGATGCATATACCTTGTTGGTTTTGTTCACATCTGCACTAACCTCATCCATAATCACCGAAGGCACATTTGTCGATGTGCTTGCCGTTGATTCTGAGAATGCATTCGATGTGGACGTAGACGCTGTAGCTACACATAGGAGGAATAAGAAAAGTGAGCATATTTATTGAGATAGAAGTGAGTTTTAAAATTTTTTATCAAAACATGATTTTTTTAAGCATTTTTATAAAACTATTTTGTAACAGTTCCGAGAAATTTTGTTTATCCGATGCTATCTAGCATAGTTTCCTGATGTCAAATTTAGACTTCGTGTGTAGTAAGGAATCACTTGCCTGTTTCTGGAAGCTCTGTTACTACAAGATGATGTTTTGATTGCAAAGTTGCTGTTGATGTACTGGTTCGGTTTTCAGATGAATCATGTGATTTTATTTTGATGTCCAATTTCTTCTTTGGATAGGAATCTATAAATAATATCTCGTTAAGATTATGATGTTTGGTGGAGTTAGGTAATTATACCTTAAGGGAATAGCTTGCCTGATATAGAAATCGACTTGTGATCTACGTGAACCCCTTTCAGGACTCTTGGAAGGGGATTAATTGCGTCGGATACAATCGCATCATGAATTGTATTCGCAACATCATCCAGCTCAAAAAATGGCACTTTTCGTCGGTCGAGATTCACTCTGAAGAACACTAGGAGACTTCCCGATCTGAAAACAAATATTTATTCAAAATATAAGGAATAAAATTTTTAAAATAATATTTCCAATAATAAAGAAATTTTAAATTTTAATTACCGAAATCCTGTAACTTCAGTCCCTTTATAGCCATCTCGAAGGGAGCTTTCTTTTAAAAGCATATTTAACTGAAATAAAAATGTCAGAGTTCTGCAAATTTTGTGTGAAGTCATTTCTGTGTCTACTTTAAATTTTTTTAAATTAACTTACCATTGTTTCGTATTTTTTAGCCTTTAATTGAAATTCTAATGATGACGGATCCTCAAGTTCTGGGACATAATTATCTCCTTGTGTAATTCTTATTAATCCATCGAAGGTTTGCTCATCTTTAAACATTATTAAAAATTTCATGAAGTTGAACGAATCACAAAAACAAATCTGAATATTATTTTTAAATATATTTACTATTAACTTCTTCCATCAAAGTGCTGGTTATAACTGAAAAGAAATTAAGAGTAATAAGTCACATCACAATTTTTTCAAAAAAGGAAAAAATATTACTTTCGCAATGTTGTTTCTCAAGTTGCTGTATTTCTGTTTGCAAAAGCAGTACATTTGTCTTCGCAACTTTTTGTCATTTTTAATACTGAATCTATGAAATATCATGTTACAATTTTATTAGCTTCATTTTTCGGATTCAGGTTGTTTGACAAGCTACTACTTCTTGAATCTGGCATGTTTGGTCCAGTCGAATGTTCTTTAATATATGTATTCCTGATACAATTTCTATCTGCATTTATTACCTGGCTATTAAAAGTGGGCGAAAATTTTCATTGATAAAATTGAAGAATGAATTAATTGAATTCCCTAATCGTATAGTTTCTACAACATTGTCATCATGACTGAATTCATTGAAGGTATTAGTTGCTATGAGGGGAAGCCCAACAACCTGTTTTCTGACTTCAAGCATAAACTATAAAAGTAAGTGAGATAACATTCTTCGTCTTTCTATTTTGCCCTAAAGATCAAGCAAAATTTCGAGAAATATTGAATTACGGCTTGAATTAGCATACTGTAGATTCCTAAAATGCCGAAAAACCGAAATTTTTATAATTTTTTTTTAGAAATTTTTAGAAAACATGCAAGTTGAATTTATCTACGAGTTTCTGAATTTGGTTCATCCATGGGGTTCTGCAACCTCACTTTTAACAATCATCTCCACTTCGTTACATTAGTAGCATGGATGAAAATTATACAACAATAGCTTTACTCTGAAATTTGCAGCGAATAATTTGCATACTGAGGCATAAAACGTTCGGAAAACACTCTCCACCTCGAACAACAATGGGAGTTTTTTTGTTGAAACAGGCATTGTGAAGTTCAATGTTCGCCCTCGCAACTTCCCTTTTTACGGCAGTTTCCCAACCCCCAAAAATACATATCGTCAAACAGAGAAAAAAAATAGTGGGCTAAGGAGGAAAGAGGTAAAGTTTTTCAAGAAATAAAAGCAAGACTTACCCCCCAGGTACACGGCCACGGAAATGACCACAATCACTCCCAAGAGAGCGAAGGTAATCAATAGCCCCAAAAACACACGACAACAGGAAAACGAGGTGGAACTATTAGGAAAATGTATCGGGACGATGTTATCATCCCATAACAGGTAAGGGGCTGGACGCTTGTAAGACTGCGGGAAATAGTCGCTTGTGGTGCGTGATGCAACTGACAAAGTGTCAGAGGACGTCTGAAAAGAGATATTCAATTTCTTAAAATTATGTTTCACATCGTGCACATTTTATGCTTCAATGCAAGTCGCTGCTGCTAACTATAAACATCAAAGTTTCATAAGCATGACTCATAGGTAGGGCATTGCATTGGTACATCAATGTCCAGGCTGAAAAATTAAAATGATTTTCTCAAAGCTTATGACCACAAAAGACCCAAAAGTCCTGCCACATTTTAAACCTTGGGCGTCATAAATTCGTTTGCATGCTGTTTTTCTGTTCTTTTCAAGATTTTAATGTAGTGAAGCAATTTAAGTTCATGTATATAGTGTAAAAATCATCAACAGGACCGGGAAGATCTGGCAAATGACAAAGATTAGATGGGAAATGAATGTCCCATTTCAAATGCTAAATGACGGAAATTTTAGCAAGTCTATCACGAAATGATGGATTTTAGCCCACAATTCTGTAAAAAGAAACAATAATATTAAGGGAATGCCATAGGCAAATTTTTTTTGAAAAACTACAAGAAATAATGTATTTTAGTGGATTTTTCATAAGAAGGAAATGTGAATGATAATAAAAACGACATTTTTAGAAGAAGTAGATCACAAATGCAGCTTTTCTAATGTTTCCCTGAGATACATGTTCCAATCAAAATCGTTGTGCCACATCAAATTTTAAGACATTATACGTATTTCGCCGACTTTTCCAGGTTTTCCAGACGACTAGTCACCCTGACAAAATACGAATACAGATAAAGCAAAAAATACAAGGAATCTACGGATGATGTATACTGTACATGTACATTATATGGCCAACATTTTTTGACAGACAGATGCAAGAACTTGATCTTGGCAATGGAACACTTTCCTAGCGTCCATGACCTTCTAAAAAGATTCAGGGAGACAGAAAAAAAACCAAGAGGAAGAAAACGAGATCAAAGGTCGCCTTAGGCTAAACAGGTTGTCTTGGCGTTCCATAAGAGGAATTTATCCATTAGCTCGCTTTTTTACCACCGCTAAGCCGCTCTCACTCCTACACTCTTTTTTTGGCAGATTTCTCTGAAACAAGTATTTCAACGGCTTAGGGGCTTTATGATAACAAACAATGACAAGCACGAGGGGGACGTTTCCCCAAACAAGATAAAATTTTCGATGCGAAAATTGCCGAATTTTCAAGCGTTAGAAATTACAATCTTGCATTTTTCGGCTCCACAATGGCGGCGTTGGAGCTGGTTCAATGAGCAGACACAAATTTTCAACAAACACGAATTTTGAAAGACTTTCAAATCATTACACAACATAGAACATATTGTGGAATATAATAAAAGCCTTTGAAAATGCCTGTCGCAAATGCCAGCATACACCGACAACAAAAATAGGAAAATACATGTACATGTAGGTGGCAATCCTAAAATGATTTCTGTACTGTATTTGCTATTTGTTTGCAATACAGGAGAACCTCTGAAAGTTGATCACCCATTGAAGGGACTGTCGCAGTCACACACTGGTCAATATAAGGAGGTGGTAAACATATGGAACGAGGCTTGTTGTGACACAGGAATTTAATTCCGTGAATTGCATGTACATGTACTTACATTTTGCCGTAATCTTTCATGATTCATGAATAATTCTTATTAAAAATGTTCATAATACAGTACCAGTACATGTAATGTGCTGCAAATTTATCCAGCAATTATACGTACAGTACAGGGTACATGTACAGTAGAGGTACTGAAGGAATTCAAAATGAACCTCTGTACCTCTAGAGAAGCAGTTACTGTTTAGGGGTGTATAGTATACATGGGCGTTTTGCAAGCAGCCAATACATTTAATCATCCATGACTTTACATGTTGAGACTATGCTGGTCAATATACAGACTACATACAGAGGTGCAGTTGGTCATGGGGAGGTATTGGTAGTCAACTTTGGAATTTCTACTGTATTTCAATATCCATGGAATAGACATGAATAAGAGAAAATTATTAAAATTGTTAACTTTGAAAAAATCTCGTTAAAATGAAAAAAATATGTCATTGACATTGGCAAATGCTTCACAGTTACATGATAATCATTTTAATGACTACAGTACGTGCAAAAAAGAGATAAGATTACACTTTCAAGGCAATGTCAAATGTTGGCTCATAACAGCATTCAAGTCATAGTGGTTAGGTTTGATTAATAACTTCCGCAAACTTTAATTAAGGATGAAAGTACCCGATATTGAATGACAACATTGATAAAAAGTATTATTAAGCCACGATAAGCTATCCAGGCCTGCATTTTCCTAAAACGGCCACCATCAAAGTCGGACATTCAACCCTGCATTTGATTCAAGGAACCACCAAACTGGGGGGTAGAGGATGTAAGACGAGGGGAGAGCTTGTATTCTGAATCTCAAGGTAAATAAATTGAGACCAATGACCACGAGGCAGCAAAAAAAAAAACATTCTTCCGTCAATCTAGACACGATTATCAATCGCATAAACCAAGTGAAATGGAAAGCGATCAATCAACATACAAGTAGGTATACTGTACTTTTGATGGCACCATACATGTACAAGTCAGAAGGTCAGGGAAGTCGTTATTGACAAGTTACAGTTCAATTTCTACCAGAAAGCGCAAGAAAATATTCGAAAGATAATGAAATGGTAAATATTTCAATTTTTTTGAGAGCTTTCTCCAAGTTAATTACGTTTACATATTTGAAAATAAAAGTCGGCTTACTAATGAACACGGTTCTAAGGAAATGCTTTTATTACAATAAATTATTGTCAGGAAAATTTAGCAATTTGATCCCGTCAGTAACCTTTTAACACCATACCACAAACGCACAATAATACACTTTTTGGCTGTTTTCTTAACTTCAAAAAATGTTGTTTGTATGCTGGTGAACCGTAAATTCCACTCAATGGCTTTGACATTTTTTAAAATCCGACCTACCAAGAATTATGACATATAAAGCGCAAAATACTCATTATACGTGAATTGCCTCTTTCAGGAGATGAGCATTCTTTGAAATTGTTGGGGTGGAGGCTCAACTGGGTTTCGATAAGGTTAATGAATTCGGCACTGCCTCACTCAGTTTTTTATTTATAAATATTTATATTTTTTAAATTATTACTTGTTTGTCATTCGTGGATTTAAATCCAGATTAAAAAGAATTTCTCGCAAGAGCTATGACCCATCCATGCTGAAATTTGACCTTTCTCTTTCAAAGAAAAGATTTTACACAACAACAACACGATTGTGAACATGTTAAAATACGCTGAGAGAAGAATGATAGAACCAAAATACATGTACTTCCTCAGGATCTTAGGGTGCATGTTTAGCTGGAACCAAATGATTCGATCAGTTCTGAGGATGCCTATGGCGAATAAAAATTAATTATAGAAAAGAGATGGATTTTTTATGTGAAGGTATAGTCCAATCCATCAACAGCATCAGTTCTTGCATAATTATACATTTTACAGTAGAAATGTTATACAATTTGACATCAAGCAATCCAAAACAAAATATAAAAAAATTAAAAACGATTAACTTTCTAATGCCATCATGAAAATCATATTTTTTTATTCACTTTCGTTGTCGGGCCATACTACTGCAGATATGGACCACTATAGACAAATAACTAAACTTCACAAATATATTCCCTAGTCGAGTTATTCGCTATAATTTACTGGCATCCATCCATGAGTGACAAATGAATTATTCTAACGAATCATGCGTGTACCATGAATGGAGGTATTTGCGTTTTACTGAATGCCATTTTCCGGCGATTTGAAATACCTATTGCAGCGAAAACCAATAATATCAAGTATACAAAAGCTGCTAGCTTTTAGAGTAACAAGGTTGACATATCCAATGTTTTACATCTATAAGTAATCTTTAATGTAAGTAATTATCGGATTCACGGATTGTAACGCGTTACACCAGTGCAGCAGAGATGGAACTTATTCGAATCCTGACTTGCACATTACCAAATTCCTAGCAATCAGATCTCTCTTCAGAATCTCTCTTTAATCAAAGCTTGTCTACCCAGGTTAATTTCTGTTTATTTTTTTCTATCCAACAGGATGCCCACAGCTTCAGTAACGTAAAATCCCCCGACTTTCCCAGGTTTTCCAGGCTAAAAATATCATTTTCCAATAACCTTTACATTCCCATCGACCAATATAAAGTAAAAAGTAACTGGGCTTTAATATCAATTTTGTTTTTAATCAATATGGCCATTCACCATGGCAATGATTAGTGAACTTTAAAGATAAGGGAATTCACCTAGTATTGCACTTTTTTAATTTGGATTTTCAATGCCATAATCGATATACATGTATGAAATACCTTCATGATTGAAATCATAATTAAGTTTGGGAATCCCCGAACTTTTTTAAACTTTTTCAAAATTTCTCTGGCTTTCTCAGGATTCCCAGTCAGTTGTAAATCACCTGACTTTCCCAGGATTCCCAGATTCTGTGGGACCTCTCGATCTATAACATCTCTTGATGATCTTCCACATACGTGAAACCATCATAACCAAGGGCGATTTTTCACAAAAATGAAAGAAACTTAAGGATACGTACTGAACATGTACATGTATAGTCCATGTGACCTCTGATCTTTTGCTTGCCAATATGCCACAACATTAACCATTTTATAAACATATCACGAAAACCATGTATGATGTTCCATGAACCACTTTAGATGCAGAGCAACATAGGCTACATCATTAGACATATTCTGGGATTTCAAAGTTCACCAAGCCATACCACTCCATCGTCCATGCACACATCCTGCCCACGCAATGCCAGTGCCAGAGTTCGCTGACACGAACTTCAGCAACCCCAAAAAAGCTTTTTGCTAAATTAACGACTTACCTTGTGCGAATACTTTTCGTTTAAACTCATTTTGGCTGTTGTTTTCTGGTTACCATTGAAATTCGTGCACTCTCTCAGATAACCGGAGCATGTGTCCTGGCAGTCCTGGGTCTCCTCCTTGCCTGAGTGCAGTGCAGTAAGTTGTACTTGCACGCAACCACCTGGGAGCGTGTGCTGGACGGCCAACGACCAAAAAAAGCAGGTTTTGGGGGAACGAAGAAGGCGGGCAGGCGAGAGTAATGGGCCGGACCCCAAAAACGCAGGTCACTCACACTTTCCGCGCATAACCCCTTCTCTGGATGCCTGGCGGCCAGTAAAGTACTTGAGCCCGCCACCTTGAAACCTCATGCCCGCCCTCAGGCCACATTTCAATTTCAATTTTTTTCGAAACCGCTTCTTCATTGCGAAAACAAGTACCATTATGTTTTTTTTTCGGAGACTATGCATATTGAAACGAAATGTTGACCGAGCGCTACTGCTGTCTACTTCATGTTTATTTTATTGGAGGTGGCCAGGTTTCTGGAGGATGCATCTGGTTCCATTGTCCACATTTCATATTGGGTCATCGCAGTGGCAGTGTTGATAAATAAAGCAAAAAAGATGGGTCAAAATGACGTCTAATTTTATTCTAATAGCCCATTCGTGACCTTTTTCTATCCGAACAAAAGAAAAACTGGAAGTTGCTCGCTTCCAGAGATCATGGCAGCGGTTTGAGGCCACGCAGACAGGGTGCCGATTCATTTAAATTAAATTAAGCTTAAGGGGGCAACGGGGTCATTGTGTCAAAAATTAGCACCCGTGAAAGTAAATATTTGGAATTCAAAACTGATGTCCGCAGATATCGGTGCACCTGGATGGTAATTTAAATGTAATCTTTCGCCAGCACCTTCACCTTCTGCGATTACCTAATCTTGCCACAGATAATTTTGATGGTTCAATTGCCGCCACCTTAAATTTTGAAATTAAGAGCAAATGTGAGAAAATTGAAATTACATGTGTATTTTACTCGTACAAGATTTAGTACATTATGTACATTGTATCTGAATCTAAGAAAAATTGGAAAGTGCCATATTCTACAAATACCAGAAAACATTACCTACATGTACACGTACAAGGACCAATAGTTAAACGTTGTAATTTTCCATTCCCATTAATTTAACATACAGAACATGTACATGTACTTGTAGCTACTGGCCCCAACTACTGTACATGTAAATCATTAGACAATAGTTTTTTATATCAACAAATTCATGTGCATATACATGTACTTATTTTATTTCAGTTATTATTATTATTGATTTTCTCTTTGTGAATTTCCTGACGAAACAATCTACGTCAGAATGAGCGATCTAAACTTCAGAAAAAAAAATAATTGAACTTTTTTTTACTAGATGTATCTTTTAGTTTAGTCATTAGTTTGTTGAAGAATTCTGTTCGTATTGACTTCACAGCAAGATTAATGGAATGCAATATTAAAATGCATTCCTTAAACCTTTTTTAGGAAGTGCCATAAATGACTCGCTCCATTATAAACCTTAATAAATCCAAGATAATAAATCTAAGACATGTACATGTAGTATGAAGTCGACAGCGGCGATTCAGTATGTTATTTCACTTGATAGGGTTCCCCCAGAATAACATTTTCAACTTCCCTGACTTTTCCAAGTTTGAAAAAATTTCCCTGACTGCAAAAATATGACATGACACTGTAAGGAATGCTATATTTCTTGATTTTTATATTTAAACAGGAGACAGAACACTCATTTTTATAAAGAAAGAGTAAGTTTAGATAAGTTTTTTTGTGAAATTGGTGATTTCATTACGATTTCCACAACATCACTTGTCATTTCTTGAATTTTGTGTCCTCCAATACCTAGCTGTGTAAATTGTATTATTGATTTGTTGAATTTCCAGTTCTAATTTCCCTAACAATTCCAGATTTTCCAGGTCTGGGGAAACCTGCTTTATACGAGAAGCACTTTTATAACGCTATTAGGGACGTCCGTGTACATCGCCAAGTTTTTTGCCATTTTCAAACCCCTTTGTTGCCTATCGTGTTACTAGCCCTTATCAATTCGCAGTTTGTTTACATGCATATAATTTATCACTTGAGCGTTATATACCGTAAAAACTCTCAACATCGTACAGTAATTACAGGAGAGCGCAATACCTCCTACAGTAAAAGTACAACCGAATGTCAATGGCCAGTGCCCAAGATAACAGTTAATTTGGGCAAGGTGGTTGCATCCCAATATATGAAAACCAGCATACATGTACATGTAGATGTTTTTACCGTTGTATATTTTCGGGCAAGTCAGTCGCCCTTACCATAATTTATTCCCCTCGAAAACGAACCTATTAATCGCCTATGTCCTTGGGATTAACCAAAGTCACCAGTTTTTTGGGCTTCAAGTCTGAGTAAATGAACCACATCATGATGAAGTTGAAAAAACGCCAATCGGGTGACCAGGCAGTTCACCCACAACAGTGTGGTCAGTCATTAACATAACGACTTCCAAGAAAATTCATTGACTCATGTTGGGAAATTTAAATTTCGTCTAAGTTCTAATCCTCCACACCCACATCATGTCTGCAGGCTAGATCTCAAGTTTATTAAACAGAAATAAAAATGCACCTGTTCTACTCTTTTTTTCAGACGTTCATCTCAAGCCAAATAAGTCGTGCAATTGCGTGAGAATCTGAGAGCGAAATAAAAAAAAACTTGACATCCTGTCAAATGACGACAAAAAATCCAACTGCTTTCCACGCAAATTAGGATTTTTAAAACGACGCTTTGTTCTTGTTGTACTTCATGGTTTTTGCAAATTTCCATATTTTGATTGATAACCTGATGCATTTTTACTCAGAACTAATTATAAATAATAATGCACAAGATAACCATTTGCTGGCAGATAACAATGCAGTCTATCTTCCTCCATTTAAATACCATAAACATTTTTCACTAATGACTAGTGTATCATGTTGCTCATTTAGGTTTGAAAGGGAAAGGGTTGAATTATTCATTTGTAAAATAAAACATCCCCTAATTGCTTCGAGCAAGTATTGTCGAGCTCGCATATGGCTGGACATGTGCAATAATGACCTGACACAATTCAAAGATACACAGTATGAGCAAATGTGTTACACCAAATTTAAAGGTTATAAATTATATGTAAAATGATCGAAATTTATATCATTTATTTCAAAAAACTTTCCTAATCACACTTGTGTATGCACCGGTATTCTGAACCACTTTTGAACTAATCAGACCTGTTCATCCACTGTGTGGAAAATATTTTTTTTAGCTCTTTGCTCATAAATCGTATATCACCGTATAGCGCATGTATATTAACTGAACCACAGTAATTTTTTAAAACGCGCGTTATTTTGTTTTACGCAAAACTTTAGAACGCCGCCAATGACAAGTTGCTTAACATTTTGCTTATTGAAATTTTTTTATATGACACCCCAATAATTAATTATAAAACAAGCAACAAGACATTTTGATCTTCCCTCATATTAATCAGATAACGCATATTAATCAGATAGCGTCTACAAGACCCTGTCCCAAGTTTTATCATTCGATAACTGGACAGAATCTCCACTATGAAAAACAATACACCCGACTGATACACTCAATGTGAAGGTGTTGTCTTTCAAGAAGACTAGCTAGCTGTGATATTGTGCGAAGGACGCCTTCACAAAGAGGTCATTGGACTAGGTTGTTTTTGTTTGATAGAGACTGCTTTTGTCACACATTATTGAAAAAGGATGATTCGAAAATATTTGCCAAAGCAATTGCGCAATAGGTTATTGATAGACGAATTGCCACTCATGTGAGCAAGCAAAACTTTTGTGTAAATGTATGACAAAACAAGTAAAACAAGTTTTTTTCCCTAAACTGAAGCCTTGAATTTTTGGATTGAGATCTTTAATAAAAGTAAATGGAAAAGAACAGTATTCATCATATGTTGCTAGGCGATATTTTGTATCACATATTTAAAATATTGAAGTTGTGCAGTCATGCTTATTACACAACTGCAACACGTTAAAACATGTTAGTTTTATCCTCACATGCACACTACAGAGTCAGATGTTCATTTCCATCTTACAAAAGAGAAAGAAAACACACAAGCAGCTACCTCAACATTTATTACACCATGATAATTTCAATAATTTCATGTTTTATTTAAAATAATGCAAATACACGTATAAATCCTTTCTTCAACAAATGGATGCAAACTTTCCCCAGATCCCAGTTTGAGCAATTTTGACTTCATTTGACCAGAGTGTAATGATTTACCAGGTGCAGCACAAACACACAAAATGAAAGGCACATAAGTATACGAGACACAACACTTTAATTTCTAGTTACAATTAGGTACTAATATAGATACAGTATACACACAAGCTTAAGCATTGACGAGATTAGTGTCAGGAGAACCTAGCACTTTTAATAATGTTTCTACCGAAGCTATAATGAGATGTCTTTGCACTAAACTTCCCCCACGCTCCGAAGGGTACTACCACTGCTGTCGTATTATCATCGGAGGCATACTGCAAAGCTTTGTCGACAATAAAATTAGCTGCTTCTTCAGGTTCGTGGCACCGATTGACGGTGTCACAAATTTCCTGATCACTCGTTACGCCATTGATACCATCAGTGGTGAGAATCACAAAGGCATCTTTGCCATGTTTCACCTGAAAGGAAGGCAAAGAAATCATAATTCGCAAAATAGTTTTAAACGGTGATATAGTATTAACAATATTAAGTAAACAACTGTCGTTACCTCCAGTGATATTGTGTCTGGCTGGCATATCACACCGAAGGGTTTTAATTCTAAATCCCCTAAACTCCTCGTCATTGCCAATCTGCCATTAACTAGAAGCTGACCTATACTGTTGCATATAATATGTCCACCAGATTTCTCAATTCTTTCCTATAAATTTCAATTAATTAGCAAGGTTTTATAGCAGGGTTGCTCCTAAAGCGAATCTCAGATACCGATACCTTTTCGCCTTTTAAACTGGGACAGTGGTCTATGGTTAATTTGTGAGCCTCTCCATTTCGGCACACTATGGCTCGACTGTCGCCAACATGGCCTATCACAAGTTCAATGCTATTTCGCAACAAACATACTGTAGCAGTTGTGCCCGATGTCGGTGCATCTTTGTCTGAAAAGTGAATGGGTTTAGGCTACCTGTGTATCTTGCGAAACAGAAATAGAAATCATTTCCAATCTCCAAAGTTGTCGCTTTTCTTAACCAGTGCATTCAATATGTACAACTGCATACCATTAAAACAGGAACTACTATAGTGGGACTGCTGAAAATTACTTACTTGGACCACTGTAGGCAATAAATCGCGAAAACGCAGAATCAATTTCGAAAAACACTGTTTCCAAAATAGTTTTCAGATCCGTCTCCCCTTTCTGAAGCCAGTTGAGAATGTGATCGTGCATGTACGTATTGCAAAAGTCCGCACAAGCTGGTCCACCATGCCCGTCGAAGATAGCGAAATACAACAAATCGGGAGTGAGTTCCTTCAGGCAGAACCGATCCTCGTTGGTCGTCCTACGGCCAATGTTCGTCGCATGACCCACGTTTGCCAAGGAAATTTTTGGAATGGGCTTTCCATGCTTGATGCTTTCAGTCAACTGCAGTGGCAATTCCATCCTATTGTCCCAAGTGCCAAGGGTGTCAAAATTGACGTGGTCCTGGGCCTTGCGACCCTTTTTTTTCTCCGACCCTGCATCGTCCGCATACCTTCGCACGAGCTCGAGCCGACCACCAAGGCTTTGACGACTTAACTGCGACAGGAAACCCAACGGAAAGTGCCTCAGTAAGTCTCTCGCAAGCACAGGAAGCTCACTGGCATTTGCTAGGAAATACGGCACAGCCAAAGTGATTGGTCGAAGCTGGCTAATCCATCGCCCACCTCCAGCGACCGAGAGCATCCCCACTCTCGCTATAAGCATAAGACAGAACATTCAGAGAAGAGTAACAAGAATGGGCTATGAAAACTTGGCATCAGGGTCGTGGTTACTGCTGCTTCATTTCATGTACTTTTTCTGATACCATCTAAATTGACATAGTGTCAATAGCATATACTGTACCTGTACAACTGCGTGCAGGACCGTCTATTAGAACCCTAAACCATGGTTAAACACAATTTACATAAAGATACATTTATCATGTTCCAATATACATGTAACAACCGAGGCCTTAGTGAAAGATGGCATAAGTGAATTTGTTAGTCAATAATTGAGGAACCGACAAACGTCATTTATTCTTACTGAAGTTATGAATGGAATAAAAATCACTTACTATATGCTCTTCCTGTAAAAACGATTTCGAGCGAAGACGGAAATCTCAGTTATTCAAGAAATGGGTAGAATGATAATACGATGGCGTGATCCTGGCTTGAAGGTCTTGCTAGAACCGCTCCTTCTTGGAGAGTTGCCAACCTTCCAATTATAGCACGTCCATTATACGCATGCGCGAGTTAACGTTTTGCGGTAAAATGCTATCTTCCAACGTGCTCAAAACACCACGTTTTTCACATATCGTTAAAAAGTTTAAGGACACTGTATACGAACCATCAGAAGATACATTTTTGCTAATAGATGCACTGGAAAAGGATTTCGAAAACGTTACCAGTTTGAGGTAAGATTCTAACTTGTAAGCTTGGCTCTTGGCACTCTAGGTGTTTATGGCGATCACGAACTCACACGCGCGTCGACAATACAGTTGGATGTTACATTATATGTCAGTTTTTTTGACTTAAAAGGTTGAAAAACATCTCGGAAGAATTAAAACAAACACTTGATATCGAACATGCCGACTGTCATGTGCTGTCGCTTTAGTTTTCAATATTGGGGATAGGTGGCAGGACTTACCTTGACACTTGATGTAACTCATGACGTCATCAACGGAGGCGCTAAATTCAAAAAGATTTTGAGTGAAATTTTTGTTAAAATTAGATGTCAAGCAACGAATTTAGTTTGTAAGCTTAACATTTTCAAATAAAAAACTTTATAGGCGAATTTCTTTGCAGGATTGAACCACGAAGGATAACTATTAACGCTATTTTTTATTAAACAAACATTGATAACGCATCGTCGTTGCATGTAGTATTTATCGCTTCATGATGTCCTGAAATTTCAGACCGCTGACAATATTGGAAGTAGGAAGTGGATCTGGAATAATAATCTCAGCTCTAGCCTCAGCTTTAGATAATGCTGCATTTTGTATGTGGGTATCAATTTGTATCACGCATGCCTCGATATTGTAGAGTAGTTAATTTTTCCAACATGATTTGTTTTTAATAGATGCACCGATATCAATAAATGTGCTGCACAGGCATCTATTGAAACTGCAACCATAAATGGAACGATCGTGGAGGCCGTTGTTACAGACTTGGTAAGTAACAACTTACCAAGTGCTATAGTATATGAATTGTGCAGTTTTGTAACATGGCAAAGAAAACTCTGATTTTTAAGGTAGCGGGGCTCTTGCCAAGGCTTTCTGGTCTGGTCGACATTTTAATATTTAATCCACCATATGTTGTGACTCCCGATGCGGAGGTAAGTTTGACATTTTTGTATGTTGCAATCATCTTGAAGTGGTGCTCTAATATACCAACTGAAATCTAATTTATATCGTCACTAACTAGTAGTTTTTGCGCAAAGAAACTGAAATATAAGCATGAGACCAGAAATTTTCAACAGTGCTCAACAGCAAGGGACAATTTCTAGTGAAATCTTTAATAGTTTCTATACTTAATTTGAAATTTTTGCAAATTCACTTGAGTCTTCATTTAATTAGATAGGAACGAATGATCTCTCTGCCTCTTGGGCTGGTGGCCAAAATGGCAGACAAGTCATGGACAGATTATTTCCATTTGTGAAGCAACTACTGTCCCCAAGGGGTATATTTTATCTCGTAATCATAAAAGAAAATAATAAAGGTGCAGTTTCTTTTTACCTTTAATTGCATGTCGTCTTTCCTGATACTAACTGTACTTTTATTTAGATGACATTGAAAGGATAATGTCGTTAATGGGATTCACTTGTGAAGTTGTCATTTCGAGAAAGTCTGGCTCAGAACATCTCAGTGTATTAAAATTTGTACAGGATTTGTTAATGAAATAAACTGATTGATTTAATAACTGAATGTAACAAATTTCATGTACATGGGAAATGAATGATCAACAAGAATCAAGGGGTGTTGTTCATCATCTCTATAAATAAGCAGATACTTTTCCAATGTATTTAAGATAAAAAAGATATAACGTCTGTTTTTATCTTATATCGATTAGAAATCGTATTGAATGAACAATAGTGTGTAAAAAGAACGAAAGCAGCAGTTTCTGTCTTGAAAAGATTCAGAGATTTTGATACATCTTATACACTGAGATGTCGCGTGAATAAGATTTTGTGCAAAATTTGTGGAACAAAAGACTGAAATTTGATCTGCTTCTCTCGTCTAGACGTTTCTGATTTAAAAAAAAAATATTTTTAAACCTACCTGGTTACTGATCTACAAGGTTACAAATCAGATTAGGAAAAAGTGTCTGTCAATTCGTTTTCTGCAGTGCTTTCTGCTTACACTGCATTATTGGTGGAGTTTGATCATCTATTAAAACATAATTACTATGTTATGAGAAGTTCTGTATAGTTTGCATTTTGCAATCAAGATAGAAAATCAAAATACACCAGATTATTCTTTTGACAAATATTTGTCTTCACATAGTTTATTGCTCATTTACACTTCAACATAAAACTAAACAAAAAGTTGTGAGAAAGAGCTAATAAAATCTATATGAAAAGTGCATGAATATTACTTTTTATTGCAGTCACTATGGTTTGAAATTACCATCACAAATGAAGGTTTACACTTTGTAACCTTACACAGTTTTGTATAACAATTAAATTTACAGCGTTCACTGGTGTATGCATGAAAAACTAACATTTATAGTATAAGGAGATGTTAATGTAGGCTTTTGAGCCATATATGGCACTAGGCAACAATACCTAGCTGTAGTGTGCATGCTTGGATATGGCTGTCTCTATGTACAATTATAAATTCAACATATCGTCCTTAAAATGCTGCAATACGTCGTATGACAAAATACAATTTTTTGCTCAAATATTATAAACTTTTGACACACAATGCAATTGAGTATCAAAGACGATATGCAAACGATATCTAGGGCATCATATCCCTACAATTCCAAGGACATTTTTCGTTTTCCTTCCCAAAATAACAAGCTATTAATAAATTAAAACATGATCAGATTCCTTCATGAAAAAAAATTAAATTAACGAGATTATGCTACAAATTTAGTGCACGTTTTCAGAGGAACATTTTCAAAAATGTGTCAAATATATATAAGGCATTTTAAAAGCGATATGTCTTACTATGTAGATCGCCATTATGTCATTTCAGATTTAACCATATGAGCACACACATTCCACTATATGTTGCCCATGATTGCGATTCTACACAGATAATTTTGCTCGTTCCTTTACTATAAAAATCCTTTCACGGTATAAAAGTATATGTTCTTTTAAGTAGGCTTCAGCAAATATTGCTGAAATCTTTGTGGCCTTAGGTACAGCTGGGAATGAAATGTCTCTGCCCCAAAGTCTCATAATTACAATTAAACATATGTACAGGATTACCTTGCTTAAGTCGGTTTCCACTTAAACAGAAAGGCTCGACAAGGTCCATGTGCGGGATATGTCTGCACTGACTAATGACTCGAGTCTCGGTGTTGGCACATTGCTTCGGATTCGTCTGACGAATCCCCGCAATGGTCAACTAAATCACAGATGTATTTAACTTCGATGCACTTATTGTTTGTGCATCTAAATTCCACGTTAGGAACACAATCGGCAGTAGGGAAGGCCAATGCTTGCTTGTTGGAACAGTTTCGTTCGTCCTCGCCATGTGGACAGTCCACATGTCCGTCACAAACGCCCTGCTTAGAAATACAAAGAGTGGAATTGCATTGAAAATGCGTAGCGGTAGGGCACAATGAATGTGTGGCTCCAAATCTGGATTCCTCTGGGATGTCGGCATCTCTACGAGATAGAGTGCGGGTGGAGAGGTACGCTGGAACGTAAGCACGTCTGCTGCAATTAGACGTACGCTCATCGCTGCCATCACCACACGTATCGGTACCGTCACATACGAGGGACTGCTTAATGCAACGGCCGTTAGCGCAGCGAAACTCCCCATTGAGGCAGGTGTCGTTGCACCCATTGGGCTCGTCGCTTCCATCTTGGCAATCAATTAACCCGTCGCAGAAGTACATATTTGGAATGCATTGGCCATACGTGCAAGTGAATTCACCAATGGGGCATTCTGTTATCGAGAAAGAAAACAATCAAGCAAGGATGCTTATTAATGATGCGGTACTTAAGGAAAAGCATTACTACATTAATTTTACTACGCTAATATCATGAAAAATGTCATACGTTTATAACATGACAACGGGCGAAATTACTATTACGAGTTATGTATTTGAGACGACGAGCATTTGTCACTAAATCAAAAAGTTGTAGAAATAATGTCTTTCCGCATTTGTGGACATTTGTTTTTCATACCGAGACATTTTTTTACAACCATCATATTCGGAGGATATTTTCTCTTATCAAGAATTTAAATTGTTATGAATGCATGTTGTTGGGATGATAATCTAGTGAAATAACATTACTTTGCATTTAATCTGACAGTGTACAAAACCTAAATAAATTGCCTAGTTTTATAGTTTTAGAAAGTTAGTATTGAAAGTATTAATGTTGCCCATTGCATCCTACTGTGAAAAATAACTATTTAAAATCAAAATAAAAAACTTGTAATCGTCGATTACCTGTACACTAACCTGGTATAATCTCAAAATTTTGATACTGTTTATATTGGATCAGTTTTCAAAACCCATTCTAAAATACTGTTTAATTCTTCAATTGGAAATATAGCCCTAATATCTTCGAGTGTAAGCATTCTGATATTGTAATTTTTCTCATCAACGTCAATGTCATATATTTGATTTAATGTGCGTAGCGGAATAAAATAGAGAAGATGAAAAGAGTAGTTAAAGCGGTGAAAAGAGGATTGCATATGGAAGATAGGACCGTCACCACAACTACAGAAGCATGCTCATCAGTAGTGTTGAAATGTTAGCAAGATTGGAAAAAGTTATTAGTATTTGTCACAAGCAACACACAGGCACGCACTTACATCACTAGATTCCCCAATTAGGACTGAGACGTGTACGTGATGGAGGAGAAGCTACGTACTTTTTGTACAATTTTCTTCATCGCTACCGTCCCAACAGTCAATTATGAAATTGCACCGTTTCTCCAAGGGCAAACAGGAAGTGTTTTTCCCACACCGAATGTTTTTCTGTTCGTCGCATTCTGTAAATGGATAAAAAAAACATAAGTAAATCTGCTACAAAAAAAAAAAGATGCCAACTTTAATTTTAAAAAATACATTTCTTGTAGAAAAATAACACAACTGAACTTTTTTTACAAAAGTATTTTTAAGAATGTTGGTAGAGATATTATTCACATCAACACATTACTTTTTATGAAATACAGGGTTATTAAAAATTAGGTTCGCCCCAACCCCCCAAAAAGATGCCAACTTTAATTTAAAAAAATACATTTCCTGTAGAAAAATAACACAACTGAACTTTTTTTTACAAAAGTATTTTTAAGAATGTTGGTAGAGATTTTATTCACATCAATAGTGATCTTCTGAAGAACTACTATCGTTCATAGACTGCCCTTTAAAAACGAAAGTTTTTGTAAATGCTTATGAGTTTACATACTGCAATTTAGCTCGTCTGTAGTGTCGTAACAATTGAAGTGTCCATCACAGCGCTTTTCGAGAGGAACACAGAGGCCATTGCCACATTGCCATTCATCAGGAAGACATACTAAAAATTGGAGAAATACCGGTTAATCCTTCAGATCATACGAGTATCTTCAATATTATCCTCTTTTCGTCGAGCGAAACTACTACCTCTGTCGTCGATGCATTTCTTTGCACCTGTTGCCAGATGCTGACAATACTCAAAGGCTGGATCGCACCAGCCCCCACAACCTGTTGCATCCTTTGCATCTAAGGGAGGTCGGCATGTTGCTTCTTTATCAGAGTGCTTCGCCAAGCATATTTCGTCAACGGTGCACTCGTGGCAAGGGCGGCCTAAATAACATCATTTTGAAAGAATATTAAAACACTTCATAAATTCAGATGCTATTGGAGGAGCTACATGTAGGTGTGGGTTAGAACTTCCGTTTACCTGTGAAGTTTGGATGAGCAGTTGTCGTAATGATGCTCGCTGCTGTTATGCCCAATTTACATGTGCATCTTCGGATTTCAAATCTCATTCCGCCTTTTTGAAGCAAGCATTCTTTGTTGTCGGTTAAAACTTCTCCGGTACCATTTCTCGTCCTGCAATCTCGAGTGCGCATTTGAGTGTAATTTCTGTTGCCGAGGCAAAATCCGTTACCGCAAGCTGACCAAGCCGACCAAGAGGACCATCCAGCTGGAAAATAAAAAAATGAGGCATATGAATTTAAATATTAGCCATTCAAAGTGGATTTTATGAGGAAATTGAAGGCTGCATTAACAACAGCAAGTAACTGCATTCACCTTCATACATGTATACAAACTTCGTCAGCATGTGATAACTTATCTGGTGACCAAAAATGATGTGCGGAGAAAGCATTCCAAAATAAGCTGCGCAACCCAAGTTCTAACACTATCAATATTTTACAGGGTGTCTACCGGTCATGGAAGTCATGAAATGAAATTTGGGTCATGGAAGTCATGGAAAAGTCATGAAATGACATTTGGGTCATGGAAGTCACGAAATGACATTTGGGTCATGGAAGTCATATGGAAAAGTCATGAAATAAAATTTGGGTCATGGAAGTCATGGAAAAGTCATGAAATTTACATTAGGGTCTAGCAATTTTTGCCATTCACAAAATGAAAACCTGGGTCAAAATTCATCATTTGTCATGTCATCACTGCTGTAGGGGATATTTATGAAAATCACTATTTAGCACAGAAATAAAACTTGAACGACCTCATAGACATTGAACATTTTTTAAAGTCATGAAAAAGTCATGTATTTTGCAAATCCAAATCCTGTATACACCCTGTATTAGTAAAATTGTGGAATTTCATTTTTCGGGAAATTTAATCTGATCAATAATGGCCAATGGGGAAAAAATAATGGACAAAGAATATGCCATTCTTTTGTGAATTTTTCTTCCCTAGAAAAAACCAGGCACTACACAAAATGTAAAGGCCTTAGGCTTTTAGGTTAAAACGTTGAAGACTGTAGGTATACATGTATTTATAATAACGCACAAAATTAAATAGGACTCTACCTGGTTTACCAGGAACCTTTTGAATGCCTTTGAAAATCACTAATTAAATTGATATTTGACATTATGTTAAATCTAAGAAAAATGACCTCATTTCCGGGCTATTGTGAAGGAATATTTACTACCGAGTTCATTACAGCTGTGATTGGGTCCCACGGACAACATACTGTATATTGAGAATTGACCCAGCAGTTGATACTTTATGGTGACATATGAAGGTTCCCAGATTTCAATAGGAGTACTCCAGTCCAGTCTGCACTAGACAAGATACTCAAAGACCAGACTGTTTTAAGCCCTTAATGCATTAAGTCCCTAATAGCGAGGTCGTTATTTCTCATAATGTCTCTTTACCATCCCTTGTTCCTCAGTAATCCTTATTTACAGTTTTCGCAACAACAAAAAATGCATGCCACATTCCATTTGTTCACTTACGGCTATCGGCAAAGTCCATCTGAAAGTGGGACGGAATTCCAGGTCGCACTCTGCTATGGGGCGGGTAGCTTCCCGTAGGAGGTGGCCGTAGAAAAGGATGCGATGGCCGTGGCCTGTAAGAGCTGTTGGAGAAGAAGGGGGTTCGGAGAGCGGAGGAAGATGCTGATGACAGGATAGGCGAAAGAGTGGTGGTGGTTATGGGGCTGGCAGTGGCATTGTTACCGCTATTCCACGGCAGCCTCAAGTGGGGAACTCCTGAAAAGGGATTGGGACGAGTGTGCTGAAGAGCACCGTGAGTGGTGCTCAGAGGCGTCTGGCGCTGGTGGGGAACCACTGAGGGTGCAGTGGTAGAGGTTGAAGAGGAAGGTAATGATGGGGAAGAATGAAATGGACTGGAGAGCGAGGAATTGCCGAGTTGATGAGAGTGAGCAGAAGCCGTAGTTTTCGTTGACTGTGATGTGGAGGGAGAGATGCTCTTGTTGTTGCTGGAAGATTCTGGAGATTTCAAATGGACGGCAGCGCTTGAAGTCGACGATTTCAGCAGACTGGCCTCAAAGCTATCATCAACTGGAAAAGAATAATGAAAAAAATAAGCTAGTGTCATTCACTTCCTACTGGAAAAACGATGGTTACGAGCGAATGATTTTTAAAGGCTCTAAATTATTCACTGGAAATGGAATGTTTCGCGGGCCGAGGTAATAAAAAGGTGGCAGGGTAAAGAACAATTCAAAGCCGATGCAAATTTTCGAGACCGTCCAAGACCACCTGAACTTTCCTTTATTTCCAGGTCAGGTTCTCTGGTTCTGGCCGATTAATTTACGTTTGGGATTTTGGAAGGTGAGCAAATGGAGGGCTGCTTCGCAACGGGCTTATCCATATGCATCAAACTAATATACATAAAGAGAAATAACCAGTTTCGTGTGGGGAGATCTATTGGCTGAGAAAGTGATTTCCTGTTTTGATGTTTTGTGACTACAGCGTAATTACTCATGCTTAAATGTTTTGCAGCAAGTTAGCATCCAGTTTGAATAGCAAAACCTCAAAAAATGTTGGTTGTTATGGTCATACACTGTAAGTTAATTTACAGTCATACCATTACAGCATTAAGCTTATATTTAGGCGGGTGTAGTTTCTTCCTGTTGTTCGCCACGGAACTGATACTTTTGCACGAAGTTTCCATCTTTATTTACAAAATAAATAAAGAGTTGAATTGAATTTGAATTGAAAATAAATATGGCAAGAGTGGCAAGAGTCGCCTTCGTTTTTGAATTCTTGACACGTTTTACTTTTTAAATATAAATACAGATGTTAAAAGTTCACGTAAATATTTTCAAGTTGGAAAACAAAACATAATAAGTCGTCATAATCATTTTGTGAAATGGTACCGTCTTTATGCTTTTTTAAAGCAAACAATCTTCTTAAATAAGTAAACACAACTGGTATTAACGAACCATTAACCATGTAAAAAAAACACTGATCGTGTATATATTTGAATGAAGAATTTCGAATTTGATAAACTTAATTAAGGTAATTCAAAATTTCTAAACAGCTTTACTCAATATATCGTTTGAATAGTTAGCACTTTGCAATCGGAGTTTGGTCCTGTGGGCTTAGGAGGAGGAATGCTGAGTTTGAAGATAAAATACATGTTTATTACATGTATAACAAATGATATATCGTTTGAATACTGGAGCCATAATTTAGGCATACATGTACGGTATGTAAGTGATCACCTGGAAGTGATGGGGAGAAGGAAAAAGAACGTGCCAAATGAATGTAAAGTCTTCCATTTTTGTCTTCCAATTTTTATAAAAAAAAAATAAGGAATTATGCAATAATTTTGGGTTTTCAAAACATGTATGATGATACAAAACTTAAATAGGAGAGCAAATTATAAACAATTGCTTCATTTGCAGTGCAGAAATAATTCTCTGAATAATTTCGATTTACTGACGGGAGTGAGGCCCACATTTGAAAAAAGAATTATAGGTTTAACGATTTCTGATAATTTTTTAAATTTCTTATAATTTTGTGAAAATGAGGGCTTATGCAATAATGTTAAAGTTTTAAAAGCATACTTAGCACTATGATGAAGCAACTTATGAAAAACATTATTAGCAGTGCATAAATAATTATGCAATGCGTTTAAAAATTCTCAATTTACTGATTACAGCGTTTATTCAGGTGAATTTTATTGGTTTAAAAACGCATAAACTAGTTTATTTGTTTTAAACGTTTGCACCTCCCAAAATCCCAATCGATTATAAGGAACAAACAAATATGCAAAAATCTTTCAAAGTTCGCATTTTTCAGTATACATCAATTAAACTGGTCAGTTCACTCATATGAACCTGTATCTGATACTGGAAGGGCATCAAATGTGACCCAAAGCCAAAACAAACGGCAGAATTACTTAGTAGCTTGTGGTGACCGAAACACGAGAAGGCCACGCTTAGAGCTGCATGAACAAGTACAAGCATCGGCATTTCCACTCAATAAATCATCTCGATTTTCGCATTAAGATTTCCAGGTGTCCATATTCATGAAAAACCTATAAATTGGGCAGATTTGTAGGCGCCGCATTTGCATATCTCTAAAACAAATAATAATTCTGGCCGAGATCGTAAAGGCTGATATATCGGAAGGGAACAGGGGATGTCATGATGTTTATATTATTATTACGTGTAGGGCAATATTGGGGGAAGGCAACAATGGCGGTGCTAGTTGAGGGAGGACCATAACTCTCTTTTGAATTACGCTCGTGTTAAAAGTTGTACCGAAAAGGCAACTCTTAAATACGTTGCTACATGCATAGGGTCATGTACCCGGAGTGTACGTACACCTGTTCTGGTTAGCGAAAATTTATGTCGGTAGAAATTGAAAAAGGCGAAACACACATGACGACACGAACTAGTAATTCAAGAAAGATTCACGTGTTGCATGTGCAACGGTGGAGTTAATATTTTCTCGCAAAATGGTTAAGATCCAAAACAGGGCGAAGATTTGTTCGACGCCATCTTGTAGTGAGTGAAAATATTTTTCACTCTATCATCAATTCAATTCAATTCAAATTCAATTTTTTCAATTCAACTCAGTACCCTACAGTCAGCAAATAAATGCCAAGTGGTAGGGGGGTCGTACCCATTTTCAGGAGAAT
>JAQGAF010000749.1:0-41567 GCA_034687865.1 Kryphioiulus occultus | reverse complement strand
CTGCCTCCACAAGGAGGCGCTACGAAACCAGGCGAATGGAACTCCACCCACCTGCCCACTCCTCACTTCCCTTCTTCTCTCGTGCTCAGCATGCTGGCTTGCTGTTTTAAGGCCCACCACCGATTTAACATGCGCTAGAAACAGCGGGTTGAAATTCCGATTAAATGGCATACCTGCCACCAGAGGCGCACGTGTAGAAGTGGCGTATACGCAAAATAAAACTATGAGTTGATGTATCACATGAAACAAAGAATCCATGTATTTCAATTAGAAGTCCTGTTATTGATTTTTCAAGTTGCAAATAACCTTGAAGAACACCCTGTACATCTGCTGTATATTGTAAAATAGCCCTTGAGAGAAACTTACCTCACTACACATAGCTCGCATCAATAGGCCAAAGTTGGACAACTTTCTAGTGAAAAGGGCCACCTGAAGTACGCTTTTTGGCATTGTGGACACATTCCAGAGTTGCTCCCTCCTGATGTCCAACGCCATATGCAGCTACTAACTAGCATAAGCATGTGCGCTGCGAATGGGTTGTCATGGCAACGTGTGTCACGCCCCCCTCAACCTCACCTGACTTATCCAAGTTGACAAATAATACATTCGTCAGTGCAATTACAATAGGAAGTTGCGTGTGGTTTGATTGCCCAGATCTGCTTTCCAATGGCCTCCCCAGGACCATGTGCCATTTTCATGACAAGGCAGCGTCGCTAATGGCTAATGTAACACTCGTGAAATTGGGTTTTCTTGGTGCAACTGCCAATTAGCGGAATGGACGGGCATGATGGACCCCGTGAAATATCGCCATTGTTATTAGTGTCAATGTTGGGACATCAAAACATCAGGATTCGGTTCTAATAAAATTTCACACCTTTTGGCAGATAAAAGCGAAGAGTGAAAACATGGATGTTTATGGGGCGCCCTTCTCAAATTCTGGCTACTCTTATATTACTGTTTTCCTTTGGGAAAATTTGGGCTTTGACTGCAACCCTGAATTCAAGTGTTTGCTTAGAAAAATGTACTATGTCATCAACGAAAAATTGTGGGGTAAAATCCATTTTTCGTCTAATTTGGGTTCAAATCCAGTTTTCACCTAATTTGGGTTAAAATCCATTTCTCACCTAATTTGGTTTAAAATCCATTGTTCGCCTAATTTAGTTTAAAATCCATTTTTCACCTAATTTTTCATTTAAATTGAACTTTTTTATATAGGTCATGCAATGTTGTCAACACTTATGGTGGGTAGGTTCGTAAATCACGATTTGTTCAGACATATATTAAGTCTAGCAAATTCTCATGTCATGAAAACTAGGACAATTTACATATTTTGTGTAAAAAAAACGAGTTATGTACATAATACCAAATCAACGAAATGTGAATTTAACAATACCTAGGAAAATTTACATATTTTGTGTAAAAAAACAGTTATTACATAATACCAAATCAACGAAATGTGAAATTTACAATTTTCAATAGCACTTATTTTTTCTGAATGACGTACTCTACATGCAAATACAATCGTCTGTGCAAAAACTAATTTGTATTAAAAAGATGCACGCCTTTCGTTTTTGCCCATTTGGTCACTAAATTTGCAGATGTTGACAGCAGAGTATGAATCAAATTTGTACAGTTCAACTATTTTGATGCATTCAACTTGCAATACTGCTTTTCTGATTATCATCAAATATAAAATGCTAGTCGCAGTCGACCTGTAATGCCAGATGCAGTATTTTATTTTAAAAAAAAAGAAAAAAAACATTTATGCTCTCTTGAAGAGTTCCTTAGACAACTATCTCAAAATGCTCGTCAAATCCTCGCATAATCATGCTGGATTTGCATCATTTATTCCCAACCAGCTTCTTGTCATTGTGTTGAGAGCAGCAAGCAATGAGATTACTTTTGGAAACGAATCAGCATGACCATGTGATTTCTTGAGTCTTAAGTCGTTTCTACTGCAAGTAAGATGGCATTTTATTGCTGCTAGTCAAGTGTCTGAAGCATGCAAATTGCATTCATTTCGCATCAAAGGTAACCTGCGCCAATTTCAATTTTATACACGTGCAATGGCTATCAACCTAACGAGTACGTTACTTTATTATTGGAATATTCATCGCATTGTCCTTTGTTATGGAAAGACAAAATTCCGCATGTACTTCCTCATTACACAGGTGGGAAATGAAAGTCATAAGGGTCATATATCTGATGTGCTGTATACATATACGATACCAGCTGTAAGGCTGCATTTTGGAATTTGAATTTGTTAGGTTTTTATCACAACCTTTCTATTAACTTGGTTTGAAACCACATTATCTATAAAGAACCTTCACGAAGCCATTTTAAACTGACTAACCGACGGCCTAGCATGCTGAATCTAGGTACAAATTTTAATTTCGCGTAACAATTGATGGTATTAAAAGATTTTGGATGGATGTCGCTCCCAAAGTTGACATTTCCAGCTTCCCTGACTTTTCCAGCTTTAAAAGAAATTTCCCTGCCCGCCCTGACCAACTGAAAATGCAAAAAATTACATGCCAATGTAAGGAATGTTATATTTAATTCTTGTTATATAAAAACAGGAGATGGGCCACATTTCTTTTTCCAGAATTGCAACTCATCCCTTGATTTTTGTGCTACCCAATAACTAGCTATGCAAAATCTGTTATTAATGTGTTGAATTCCCCTGAGTTTTCAAAGTAAATCAATTTTCCTGACTGCTCTATGTCTTTTCGAAACTAGTATTCGAAACGTACGTGTACATGTCTAGTAATTCGGATCGCGTGAGCATAGAATGTATTTCGTTTTAACAACTTCTCGATTTTCTCGAATAATACATTATTCTATCACTGCAGTAAACTTACTAAAACTAAATTATTAAACAACACTTTTTTTGTTAGAAGCTACTAGTTTTTCACAGCCACATTGGCAATCAAGATTTTCAGTTGTTAGTTGAACAAACACAATTTTTCAGTCCTGTTTCATGGATTCCAAGAAGCTGAAAAGCCCATGTCAAACAAATCAGCAATAGTGCCCTAAAAGTTTTGATGCCTGTTTGAATTTATGAGTATTGGCAATCCTTTCCTTAATGCAATTGTCAGCGCTAGGACATCATGTTCACAATGTCAGCAATGCAGACTGTAGTTTTTGTTTTTCCAGTTGATTTAGGGTAACAAGCTTGCGACATTCAAAATGTCTGTCATAATTGAATTTTGCAGGAGATTTGGCGCCCAAAGTGCCCTTGCGAAACCAGCTTGCAATCGATGAGCATGTTGCAGCCATCGTTTGTCCTCTCCCTTAAGGAATAAGGTACCATTTCCAGCAACCTTTCTGGCCCATAAAAGCCAGACCTTGATTAAACCAAGTTTCTATATAGAGAGAACAAAACCACGCTAGGGTTAAGTGTAATGGCGAAGTGATGGCCATTTACTCGTCAATTTGTCGAATTACAGAAATTGCTGATGCCCTTCTCCCATGCCTTCTCCAGCCATAACCATCACTTCAATAACAATAAGCCTGTTAGCAGTAAACTTCAACACTCCTTGGGGCCAGCCTCCCACGCAGCAATGAAAGCCTCCAGAAAGTTAATTACAAAATTGAAAGAAAATCCCGATTGAAAACGTTGGTTGTCGTTCAGGGTCGATGGAGGCAAAAGCTCTTTGAGTTTCCAGATCGTCCATCATTGGTAATGGCTTTCATCACAAGTGCCAACCTTTCTGCGCCTGATCTATCTGGATTATAGACACAAGTTGTGCTGGGAGCACATCAAAGAATCGCATGTCATATCCCATTTATCCTTTTAAAGTACATGGACGCCAGTTCCAAGAAGCTTGGCAAATGCCAAGAACCCTGCAGTGACAGCTAATCGATGAGGACCTTGAAAGTAGCCTGCAACACCTTTGGTACAGAAGCACAAATTAACAATGGCATTAGTCAAAACTGGTGCAATGTCAAAGTCCAAAGAGCTTGTCCTCACCTCTTCGCCTGAAGATAGTGATAGGACGTGATGGCATAGATGGCATTCCAAAACAGTCTACATAGTCATCCTTATCTCGCACCACGACAGTTTTAATTACCCCAAGAACGGTATTGCAGCGCCACATGTACTGATAATGTCAGTTCCATGATGACCTGCCAAGGAAGCCAGTGACCCTGATAAGGAGAACAGTGGGCCATTTGTTAGGCAGTGCAAGACACTGTCTGGTGCACTTCAGTGCAGACCACTAAGAGATGTGGTTGCCTGAGAGAGATGTCAAGACACACTACAGTAAGTGCTCTGATGTCCCAAATCCCGAAAGCCCAATGTTGACCAAACGTTTCAAGCCACTAAGCCAGCTTAAAATCTGAAGGCAAACAACCAGAGCCATTTAGCTTGTTGTCATTAATCCTTGGAAAGATCAACCCGATTTCTTTAATAATGTCATTTGTTAGAATTATGCACGCGTGTAGCTCTAACTCGAAAGCGCAATTTCTCTTCCAATTAATTAATGGTTGCATCAACTTACTTTTCTGACAAGCGCATAAAGAGCAAATTGTTATTTCCAATAGTATGTCTGTGGAGCTGCATGAACCTGGTAGAGATTTTGGGTAATTAAGCACAATAAGCTAATGCATGAACCGTTTAATTACTTCAATCTGACCATAAAGGAAAGAAATACGAGCATATTGACTAAATGACATTGACATATCATTTCAAATTGACAATAAGTTAGCTACACGTAGAGCATTACTATACGTTCCCATGTGGTAAAGTTGAAAACGGCCATATATGCCAGTACATGTATCTGTCAAATTTTAACTGCCGGTTATACCATTTACTGTGAAAATTATTCTAGGAACTCATATACGTGCATAAAGAGACATGCAGAGGATGACCTACAAAATGTATAACCATATCTGGAAATAAATGTATGTTGCACATACAGTATATAGAGATGTCTGGCCATATATAAGGATGTATTGTCTTATAGGATATGAATGGCCATATATCATGAGAATGTATAGACATATGTACGTGTATATGCATGGCATATATGAGAATGCTTTGTCTTATAGGGATAAGGTTGGCCATATAGGGGTAAGTTTGAACTTATTGTTTATGGAAGTACATGTGTATATTAAATTAAAAGTATATGACTACAGTAAATACACTGTATCGTAATGTAATGGCATATGATAAACATGTATGGAAATGTAATGGCACATGATAAACATGTATGGTAATGTAATGACACATGATAAACATGTATGATAATGTAATGACATATGATAAACATGTATGGTAATGTAATAACATATGATAAACATGTATGATAACGTCATGACATATGAACCGGTACTGCTTAGTACACATTGAAAATGAGATTCCTCGATATGTAACTGCTGACACAGCTACTCCATAATTGCATACAAAACCTTAATTTCTGTAAATGGCCAGAGAGTCATGGACAGTCATGAAACAGAACATCAGACGACTTCTGTAAGGTCAAAAACTACTGAGAAACTTTCAATCATGTCGACAGACATCCACATGTACTTTCGGTAAATGAATTCAGAGAGACGTTGAAGAAGAAACCAATGGTCGATCATTCTTCAGGAGGAAACAGAGGCAACCCTGTCCAAATCACTAAGAAAGGCCAATTAGTCTTGCAGACAATCTACCTGCTCGCAGTAGATAGTTGGCATTAATTGAAGTATAGAGGAATGGAAGTTAGTGCTGGCAAGCAATTTCAACATTATTGTCCACTAGGGAAATTGCACATCCAATGGCTTGCATGGCTGAGAACCAGATAGCAACTGCCTGAGGAATTCCCATGTTGACAATTTCAGCTAGAAGCTGTTGCGATTAATTGGCCTTGTGACATGACAGTAGCCAGCAGTCGAGCATTCTTCGGTAGGCCATGATTGCCAAGCAAAAGGAACGTAATTCTGCAGGTCCAGAAAGCATGTCAGTGCAATGAAAGCATTTTTAATTCAAAATGTCAGCTTCTGAAAGCTGTTGGAATGCCGAGAAATTCTTTGTATCGAAAAATTAAAGAAGGAATAATAACGGAAAAATCCTTGTAGCAATGCTCAAGAAACAGAAATTGAATTTAGACCTGAAAGCATGCCACCAAAATGAATCGAATTGTTAAGAGCTACTTAACATACGAGCCCAACAGATATGAAGGCACGTAAGTAATGATATCGTCAATTGTATTACCAATCAAATGAAATTGATTCACAGCAAGAAAGACCTTTTGTTCATTCATTACTTCCATGCAGATGAGCGTATTGCAAGTAAAGCAAGTCAAAGCATATCGAATACTCTTTGCCAAAGAGTACACGTTTGGTGCAATGAATAATAAATATCCTAAATGCATTAACGTTTTAGGTTAAATGGAAAGCTTCTGCATTAGTTGGCACTGCTTCCAGGCAAATCAGTGTATCGTGCATTCTAAATACCAGCTTAACAATGAACAATAGAAATTGCCTAAGAGGATGATAGTCTATATTTAAAGTAAACAATTTTCGAAAATTAAAGCCCATTGCATATAGTATGGAGCCAGCAGCTGTCGAACAGACGCTGATATCGGCTTATTATTGATTGACTGCTCGAGCTAACTAAAAATGCTTTGGTGCAGGGCATATGACGTATTATATCCAAAATTTGTGAAGTAAACAGTCATATGTTTCCTTCAACCCTACTAGTCTAGTACCTCTAGCAGACAAGAATGAGACCTGTCCTATCTGTCGCAATTTATCCTTTTTATGTTTTTTTTGCCATTTTTTTGTGCGCCTCCTTAACATAATATAACCAACTCAAAATGCATTTTCTTTACTTAGCTTCCCCCCTAAGCGCAGGCAATCACTGCCAGCTTACCAGCCATTAGGGAGGCCGACTTTCTGTCTATGCTGGAGCAGGGCATATTCCAGAATAAAATCGTGCTTTTCATAAATTTCAACGCTTGAGAAAAAATTTAAAAAATTAATCAGAGCAATATCTGGCATAAATTGTGAGCCAGAATATGGTTTTATGATTTTTTTTAAAATTTGCATACAACTTGTATAAGTGCTGTATCAAAGGCATGCAAAATTTTCTGATGAATAACCTGGTTGTTGTTACTTTATAATACATAACATATCGATCTTTAAAAAAGGGCTCATTTAATATGATCTCCGATGGCAATTTTTCGACGAGAATCCTTCAGATACGTGCACTGACAAATGTTTGCAATTCATACTCTTCCATGTCTCTCATGGCAACATGTTTTTTCCAACTTGAATATGCAGTGTATTTACAAGAAACATGTACAGTATGCTGGAAATGGCAAGGGATCCTGACGACAGAATTTGCGAGATTTTAAAATATTTTACTAATACCGGTAGCATGTTGCGGAGGGCACAGGTTCTCACGACAGAGTCTACGTGCCTACCGGCATGTTCTGCATGTCTTCCCGTAAGGCTCCCAGAAACCAATTTCAGTTCGAACAAGCAGTTCAGTGCTGCTGCCTGAGGGGCACCATATTATTATAATTTCATTAGCAAAAAGCAGTGCATTACAGCTGCACACGTGTAATCCTGCCGTCAAGATAAAAATCCATGTAGCCTTCCCAGCCCAGAGCATCCGTATGCCGGTTGGGCCCAAACCCAACACGCATGCGCAATACCAAGTCAGAATCCGTGGAAAGATAAAACACTTTTTTCCATTAAATTCTACTTATTCGTCGGGATCGCGACCAGAACTAGGCCTCCATTAGATATTTATTCAGCCCATGGTGAAGAGTGGAGGAAGTGAAGAAATCGATCACCTAACTTATTCTATTGTGGGCTTTAGCAGTTTGGGGCCAGAGCCATTTGGCCAAATTGGAAATTCAATTACATGGCGAATATGGGCAATCGGGGCCATTACGGTGGGGATCCGCACCGGCTTTTTACGGACCCGGGGATGGAAGAGAGCGAGATAAGTGGAAACAAAAGCGTGTCTTGGCAGGGTAGATCGGCCGCAATGACCAGTCAACAGATTTCAATCGATAGCCACCGATGAGTTTGCCGCTGGATTTGGACCAGCTTTGCGGAGCACGGATGCCATTCGGAATCTAGTGGGTTGGAACGGATGCATTTTGCGGTGCGATACGATTGAGGGATTTGCCGTTGCGGCTGCCGGCATCCGTGGTTGCCGGAGCTTATTGTAAGCCAGCGACAGCAAGATTCCCAAAGCCTGGCTGATGCTCCAGTTCAAGTCGCAACAATGAGCACCAATGGTGTCTAATGCAATATTTAAAGCTGTTGGGAAAATCGGTCTTGGTCAGGAAGGTTCGCATCTCGATTTTCCAGGTCCCGTAATACCATCCATTCAACAACAACAAAGGTATTCAACAAAAACAAAGGACATTATAATCATACGGTACCACCCACGACATGACTTACTGCAGCTGCAATCCTCCTGTAAGGGCCAACATAAGATTTTCCATCCCGAAACTGGGGACCAGCATTCTACCCGGTACTCATAACATCTTTGTATGTTTAAAGCAACATCACTAAAGAGTACTGGTGGCCTCTCTTCCTTCCATTAACCCATCGACGTCTTTACTATAATGGGTACTCGCATTGCCTTGCAGAAGAACTGTCAAAAACCCATGACAGACCCACAGACAAAGAATCCAGAGCCGCTGGCCTACCTGTCCATCGACTAATGGCCACACCAACCTCACAGGATCATGAGGTCCTCGTGAGTAACACAGCTTTCATTCATAACCACTTTCATTCATTTTCTTTGATTCTCCATAATTCTTCATGCATGTGTTCCAAGACATTGAGCTCCAGCGAGGGGTATACTGTATACCAGACTGATCAAGAGATTTCATTGCAGACTGCAGTGAGACTTCTAATGGTGAATCATTCCAAACTAACTTAGAGGTCTAACACTTACTGAGGTTATTGGGCCAGCTTTCAAGAGACAAGTGTTAACCATGTCCAAACTAACCACCTTTAAACACATTACAATTAACATCAATATGGCATGATGGGATGAAGCATGAAAGACATACAAAGTACAATATGTACTGCCTTCAACTGCCTTTATTAGGCTGACAGCCAATCACGATATGTTCTGAATACCAGAGCATGTGCTTCAAAAGGAATGATTCCAAATACATAAGCCATCAAAAGTGCACTGTTAGGAAACTGGCAGCATCAACTGTCAAAACCAAACTGATTCAAGAGATTTCGTAGTCTTATCATTTCTGAGACAATGATAAGACAGCTCTTGATAAGTGCTCTTGAAAGCACTGTCTCTTGGGTACCGAATGAAGATCCCTCTAGCTGACATTTCAATCCTCAGATTTTTAAGTATAAAACTCCATGCTTTGAAGGGCTTCAAAATAGACTCATTGATTATCAAATACCTAAATAATAAAGTTATAATACGGCATCAAAGTAATGTATTCGATGCCGTATCATTCCAAATCTCCATCGACCATAATGTCCGTAAACAAGCCGAACAGTCATTTTCTCCAACTTGAAACATTTAGTTCCTAAGAAAAGTCATGTCACAACATCTCCTGCAATGGATTGCATGTCCGGCACGTGTAAATGCAGTGCCGTAGAACTGATTCGGATTCAAGGGGGTGAACGGCACTTGAGTACATGTACATCCATAACGTACCAACTGTTGTAATATTTACCGAAGCTTATCCAGACATGAGCATTTCTCCCTGAAGAGCACATCTTGGGCATTTAGAGAGCATGCTGCTGGCAGCTATCCATGCATAATTTACTGATCCACCAGCTGTGGTTGATGGCAAAGTTATTTTCTAGACGGCCAATATTTCCGCACTTAGCCGCTTAGGGGCCAGTAAATCCAACCCGGTACACGTTCCTCGAACGTTTGGTGCTGCCTGACCTCTACGATGCCAGCCATAACCTTCTGCCTGTTTCATTATTTAGAAACGCTGTTCATCGATTCTCGGATGCAGGTTGGGATGGGTAATTGACAACGTTCGACCAACTTTATTACCTCCAACAAACACAATTATCTGATGTGGTGGAGCCAACAGGGATCCTTCCAACATCAAAGTGCATGAATGGCTCTGAACATGCAGTTTATTTGGGTTAGCTGTCAAAAGGATGTTGGAAACCATAACCGAATTTACAATGAAAATAATGAAAAGTGTTTCGTATACAGCATCTGAGCTCCTTCCCCTTCTTGGAGAGATCACCCGAATCTTTCAAAACACTCATCAGAAGCCACATGTTGTTCAATAAGGTCTCAGTTGTCCTCTGTTGTCTTCTGACAAAGGGATCCAAAGATTTCAGCATGCAGACTGAACATCAAAGCACATGAATAGTTCTGACAATTTATTCGGGTTCAAAATAACTGCTTTCAAGAGTTCATTGCCATGAATTTACAATGAAAACTAGAAGCATTTCATATAATGCCTTTTATTCCTTCCTAGTTTCATTCTTGGTTATGACATAATCACTTGCAGTCCGCATAAATTCAAAATAGGACGCCTTTGCCAAGCAGGTCTCAGTTAAGATTCCTCTGTTGTCTTTTAATGCGGTGTAACCACAAAGGGATCCCATCTCAACTGCATGCAGTCTGAACATCCAAATTCATGAATGGTTGTCATTTATCAGGTTTCAAAATATACTGCGCTATCGAGAGGGAGTTGATTATCCCGAATTCACACTCAAATTCCCAAGCCGATTTACCTGACATTCCCTGGAAACGTTTCAGTCATTCAGTCGTCAGTCATTTCTCTGACATTTTACATGTTTTTTAAATAAGAAAAATGATGGCTTTTGTCCTAGAGTTATGAAAGATAATGACCAACCGCTTGGCTAATGCAAATTATCTCAATTTACCTGACTTTTTCACGAATTCTCTGACATTCCCTGACACTTTTTCATTTTCCTGACATTCCCTGACTTTCCAGAACTGTGAGACCCTTCAAAAGTAAGAGAGTTTATAATGCAACAGAATATACAGCATGTTAGATCCTCAACCTTTTTGGGGAGATCACATAAATTCTTCAAAGAGGACACAACTTGTTAAAGGCTTCAGCTAAGATGTCCTATTTTGGAAAAAATATTATAAAATCCCCATTAGGCTTTCAGAATCAAATCTCACTAAATGGTGAAGAAATGAACATCAAGGGATCCCAACTTCATATTCGATCCAAAATCATAACTTCAAAAGGTCGACCAAGGTTCTTTGGTACAACAGGCTATTCAAATGAGCAAAAATTCCTTCGTGTTTTTAGTGAACATGTATTGAGATTTATATTCATAAATTGGGACACAGACAGACACAGACAGCGACAAATCGTCGAATGTCCTGATAAAAACTGCATACAAAAGTACAGTTACATATGCATGTACAGTAGCTAGATGCTAGTTGACGAAGCTTATAATGCGAAGCATGCACTCTGGGAATTAATCAATGTACGTGGAGTGGAAGAAAAATGCAATATTTGCAAGCATCATCATGAATAGAACTCATCTTGTGTTAGAAATTCTGTTTGTGAAAGATAAACGAATTGCAGCCATCGGTATATTTTGATGAGACTTAAGAGCTTACAGACTGGGATTTAGCGGGTGCTATGACCTGCAAAACAGATACATGCATGGGTTTACATTCCTAGTTCAATTAGTGCCCAGTAACATGTGTTTCAATTTCCTGGACGTCAAGTTGTGGCAAGACAGGCAAAATAATTGGATTTATTTTTCCAAAAGCAAGTCAATTTGAAGCAACATTTGAGGATAAATTTAAGAAAAAGGAAAACGAATCTGGATTTCAAAACCAACTTGTCACTTATGAGAAGTTATTACTCCGGATAATTAGTTGCAACAGAAACAAAGCATGGAAACATTCAAAGCTTTCGTAGATATTCCATCAAAACTCAAGCCCATGTCGCTACAATCATGCACAGGGTGATGATAAAGTCCCATCCTCATTACAATAATGTTAAAAGTATCCTGATTAAAAGGGGGAAAGAAATGCAATTAAAGTTTTTTATTCCAATATTTGATTCAGAATTGAAAATGGAATCTACAAAGTCCATCATGACGCCCATAATAATGTAGTACAATGTGACCATAAAAAATTACCCTCATTACAATAATTTTAAAAATATCAAATTTACAAGGAAAAAATTTGGGGGATAAAAAAGTAGAATTAAAGTTGTTTATTCCAATATTTGGTCCAGAATTGAACATGGAATCTACTTAGCCCATGTCGCCCAAAATAATGCCCAGGGTGATCAAAAAATCCTACCCTAATTACAGTATTTTAAAAAATCAGAGTTATAAGGAACAAATTTTGAAGAAAAAAAGGTAGAATTAAAGTTGTTACTTACTTCAATATTTAGTCCAGAATAGAAAATGAAACCCTCATTACAAAGATTTTAAAAATATCAGATTAAAAAGGAAAAAATTTTGGGACGAAAAAGTAGACTTTTTTTTAAAAAATCCAATAGTTGGTCCAGAATTGAAAATGGAATCTACAAAGAAACCTTCAAGAGGGCCAATGAGGGTATGACTATGACATGATTCCCACTCGAAATCTCAAGTAATTTATCCTGCCATCCCCAGACAACTTTTCAGTCATTTACCCTGACATTTTACAAGAGATTCTTTTAAAGATCAGAAAAATGATGGATTTTAGACATTTTTTTTAAAAAAAGCTGATGATTAATCAACTGGCTGTTGCACACTAACTCACATTTCACTGACATTTTCATGAATTCCTTGACATCCCCTGACACTATTCCCCTGGCATTCCCTGATTTTCCTGAAAGTGGGAACCCTGTATATTTTGATGAAACAAATAACTGACATTAATTCCATTCATTACAAAACTAGAAAAAATGTTTATGGAGGCTCACAGCGTCCCATGTGTTAAGTCTTGAGGTCATAAATGTATGACTTAGGTGCGTGTCTTGAGCTTTTCGAAATTGCAGAAAAAAGCGGAAAATGCTTTGCAACAGCACTTGTTATGCAGGTAATCTGATTCCGGTTCTTTTAATGGCATTTATTAGTGTAAGGAAAGCCAGAATGATGGGATTAGGAACATTAAGCTTACTAGCAATTACTGCTAATGAGCAAGGCTGCCAAAGGTTTGGCTTATTAGCGACATAACGCAACCCACGAGCAAGCGAAAGATTATCCCAACACTCAAAGACTCAAGAGCACTGGGAGGCTTATTTCCAAAAAACTATGAAAAACCGAGGGGATTTGGAAGAATTAAGAAAAGTTCTGGGTACGTATAAAAACAGAAGTATCAGAATGGCTCGACTATTAAGATCCAACGCTGCTCCACACCTGTTATGAATTAGAACTAGGATTCAGCGAGATTTCTTAGGAATAAAAAAGTTGTTATGGTTCAGAGAAACCATGGCCAGGGCATGTACTAGTCAAAAAGATCAGTTCCTAGAGAATCACCAATAACTTAAACCAAAAGCTGAAGTAATGGACAAATAACAGAGAAAATGTCTTTCAGTGAATGACCTAAAACAAACAATTAACTGAGGCAACATATTCCATAAAACTGGATTGAAATACCATAAGCATAACTTTTCCACAAGAATCTTGGACAGCCAACTACAGCATAAGGAGCTAATTTGTATTAGAAAAAAGCTCTGAACTACGATATAGTTCCTGTGCTGTACCGTTCGCCATAAACACAATGAGACAATGAGACAATGAGCTTCTCCTAAAGGCTCATAGGCTGGCAGTGATTGCCTATGGTTAGGGGCCACTAAATGAATGACATTTTAGGTTAGTTAAGGTTAAGACAGGTTACGTTAGGTTAGGTCAGGTCAGAATAAAGATAAAAAAACAAGAACCACACTAAAAATAAAAGAAACATAACACGACAAAACAACACAAACATAAAAGAGAAATTGCGACAGCTAGGGCAGGTGTCATACTTGTTTCCTTGACAAAGAGGGTTGAAATATAAGATAGCTTACTTGTAAAGTTGTTTAAACATGCATTTCGTGTACATTTGAAACAGGGACTGCGTTGTAGTAAATATTCGAAAAACAGTAGTTAAAAATGAGAATTTGCTGAATTACTGCTCTACTACTCGCAATAATATGGGTGTACTTCGGATTATGCCCTCCTCCAAATGTACACCAAATATACATGTAGTGAATTTCATATCCATTTGCCTAAAATACAAAAATGACTACATCTTTGTTACGTGTTTTTGTATTTTATGTGCCTAAACGTAAATACCTAACCCAGCCGAACCTAACATTTTTTTATTTAGCTGCCCAACCGAAGGCAATCACTGCCAGCCTACGAGCAGTTAAGAGAAGCCCACTTTATCATAGTGTCAATGGCAAAGCAGGGCATATTTAGAAGAGCAGCCATTTTATTCATTTGAATAAGGAGAAATTCACTAGCTACATCACGGGCTTGGAGACGTATTCTAAAGCTGTTTCTTCAACAACCCTTGAGGTGATTACACACATTAACACAGATTCTGGAGATGGTAAGATGAGTACGCAATTCCGAAGAAATCCTCCACTGCCCAGAAATGCACTTCAGGATGGCATTAATCGCAAGAAACCAGAAACCAATTTGCCAAAACATGGTGGGGGCAAGATCAGATGGCGAAAGGCCGGAAACAATGTGTGGGCAGATTTGGCGAAACACGATCACGTCTTAGAAGTCTTGCAAAAAACGGCAACATTGTCTTACATCTTCAAGAAGAAGAAGAAACGTGGCACCGTCAGAACTGCCTTCCCAACAACCCTGTAATCTCCCCGATTTCTGGTCTTGCTGTTATGCTTAGTGTACAGCACTGGGTTTGTGGACTCTTTTACTTTCATTATTGATCTTTTATTTACATCAGGCAGAGCGTGGAAGGATGCAAAGACCCCCCCAGTCACCCCATCGAGGGGTTAAAAAAAGCGAATGATCAAACATGACTGATCTTCAGTTTCTGAATCTGAAACAAACTATGCACGACATAATGAAAGAATAAAACAGTCGGGGGAAATGGCAATGTTAGGCAGTAGATGAGGAGGCATAAAGGGAGCAGAAGCTGCTTGATGGAAAAAAGACAGAAATGTTATCTCCCAGAAAACTGCTCGTTATCTGGGTTACTGTTGGACGAATGTGCTGCCGGGGGAAATGCAACGACAGACTAGATAAAAACTTCAGAGGACATCTACTGAAGTTCTGTGGTTTTACTATGCAATAGCTTCTAGTATACCAGCATTTCATTCTTGTCTAATATGTCCAAAAGGTGAACTCATTTTGCTTGGAGACATGCATGTCTTGTTATACTTTTTAGTCTTTCTTGATATACTTGTAAGCCATAAGGGTAACGGCTCTTCGGGTTTAGTTTTCTTCTTCTAATTCGTTCGAGAGAGAAACAAATTCAAAACAAACATACTTGTACATGCAAGCTTATTTCGATACGTACATGTAACAGATTTAACGCAAAATTAAAGCCCAACACAAACAGCTAAAATTAATTGAACATTCAGTTTGTTGGTATCAATGCATAACCCAGACACTAATTAATAAGTGCACGACCTCTCAAAGTGAAAATAAAGTCATATGCTTCTGTATCATTGACCAATTCTTGAAATTTGCAGAATTTTCAAGAGACAATTGCCAAAAACAAGACGACTTTGTCAATTCAATTGAATTTATAATCCATTGTTGTCACCACATGTAATTCATTCAGGATGAAATGTCTGCTCCTACCACAGCCATGTCGAAATCCCCTATGAACTGCATAACAACTGAACAATTGAAATAAAACTTATTTCTGCTTATGACAATTTTAGGCCAAAAGTAAGAAAGATGTACCGTTTATTTTTTTCTAACTATCAGGACTTCGGACACAAATGCAACATTACGAGTTCGATACAGATCCATTCAATTTTTTGCTGCTTCCGACAAGAAATATTTCTCTGGAATGAGTTGGTGATCAGTTCTGGGCCCATCTTTTGAAACCTTTAAATTTGACATAGTCACATTTCAAAATTAAAATCAATATTTCTGCCTATGGCAACCATGATGGCTACCAAGGAGACACAAGGGTGGGTATGACTGCATAGCCCACGCCACCATGGCAGCCAGATCGGTTCCAAAAAAGGAAGTCACAAGTGGAAACGAGTTAACCAATGCTGTCAGAATGCAACCCCATTAATTGACAAGGCAAAATACATTGATGTCTTGAAAGAATTGGTTGAATCAGGGTTCCTACAGCTTTAGTGACAAAATTCCCTGACTTTCCCACGTTTGCGATGTTAAAAATGTTATTTTCCCCTGACCTTTAGGGTTTATTCATCTATCATTATCACCTGTCTATTAACTCAATATAAGGTGACCTCTACATGTTGACCACCTGCACCTCTGTATGTTGTATGTTGACCTCTTGGACTATGAGACACTAGTAATTTACTCTCTGTATGTTGACAAGCATGGTCTCAATATGTAATGTCATGGGTGATTAAATGTATTGGTTGCATCGCAAAACTTATATTGTACACCCCTGAACAGTAACTGTCTCTATATGGTAGAGGTACAACAGTTCATTTTGAACCCCTTCAATACCCCTACTGTATTGTACGTGTAATTGGGGGATAAATTTGCAGCACATTAGCAATACTGGTACTGTATCGTGACCATTTTAATAAGATGAATGAGGAATGATTACTGTAACATGTAAGTACATGTAGTTCACGGAATTAAAATTCTGTGTCAGTACAAACCTCCTTCCATATGTTGACCAGTTTGCGACAGTCCCTTGGGTAGTAAACTTACAGAGGACTGTGCAAAAGAAGTTCTAAAAAGTTGCGTGGCCTCATCTGCCATCTTTTCGCGCTTTAATTAAGTCGTCTGGAGTGCTTGGGTGTTAAAAGTCCAAAACAAAGCAACAAAAATATTGGTGAAATCCCAGCACGACGGCAACACGCATCAAGCTTTGGAGCAGAAAAACGAGCTCTAGCAGTAAAATTAATGGGACTAAGCGATCAGCTTCATTATTGGATCCCAATTACCCTTTAATTGGCTTCTCCGAAACGCTCTCCAGAATTAATGCTAATTGCACACTTTTCAATTTAGCAACGCGAGGGTGCAGGAAATGCGTAATGCCAGGCAGCGCTTCCCATGCTAATGCTGCGTGCTTCCAGGAAAGCTTTTAGCACACCCACAGGCCTGATTAGCACTGTGTTTTGGTTGTCAGCTGTCTACGAGCCACTGAAGGCAGTGGCAAGAGTGATTACCGGTTCCGGTCCATGGCATCTGCATTCCGCCACTGTCATTAGTCATAGCAATGGAAAACTAGGAATGCTCTCAAAACACGACATGCCAGCTGCTTTTCATAAGTCTTAAGAAATCCCTAGATTTCCTGAGAAATTTTTCGAGTACACTACGGTATATGCCCTGCTCCAGCATGGCGTGAGTGCTGCCAGTGATTGCCTGGTGGCGAGGGGCAGCTAAATCAGACCAGGATCGATAGGTTAGGTAAACACAAAATAACAAAAAATGCTCGATATGGCTGCTGTTGATCATTGACAACAATTGCATTTTTCATTCCAATCTACTTATGGAACTCCGACCCAAGTAAAAATATCATTGGAAAACAATTCAGATTGTCAATTGTCTGGAAATGACTAATTTGATAGCTTTTGGCCATATTGCTATCACGAAATATCAATAGTTACCATTGACACGGTTAAGAATTCACACTTAAGCTGTTGATCGAAGTTGACATCAAATGATTTTGATTTCGCCATGAAACTTTACTAATAATTAAAGAAGTTATAAACATTTGGTGAAATTGGTATTAATTGGTTTTATTGTAAGTTGATGAGGAAAATATTTTAATATAGGATGGAACTGTAGGTCTATTTCAAAATGAATTTCAGAAATACAACAAGTTACAAGTTAGGAACTATGGGTTAGAAAAGGTAATGGTAACAATTGACATCAATTAATAACAACTGAGCAATAGCAATGATAAATAACAATTGATATTAAATGAACAATTAATAACAATTGCTGTCATTAAACCTATTGATCGAATTGTTAAACAATTCCAACTTACATCTCCATTTAACCAATTGATATTTTTACTTGGGGAGCGCATTCCGGTAAATACTATTGGTCTTATTTTTTGCATGCAATCATACGTTGGAATTCTCTTCCAAAGAACAGCCTTAAGCATCAAGCAATTAAAATTTTACAATGAAGATGGTAACAATTCTAAAGTTGTGTTGATTGCCGATTGGTGAGAAAAGTCGTATTCCTATTGCAGCTTCCAAGTGCCTTCAGACTGTCGAAACGTGTTGAAATTAAGACAAGACAGACACAACACAGACAGACACAAACTTTACTTGAAATGTGACGTTCTTATGCATTCTGGGCTAGACCGCCTACAAAATCCCCATGAATTGTCGAAATGGATGGGTCTATGGTTTGAGATTTTCGAAGATAACATTGGATATCTACGGCTATATAGCATATGAAGACAACGTTTGGAAACATTTTGAAACAAATCATGCAATGCCAAAAAAAATGTAATTATAGAACCGAAAGGGTTCCAGAGGTGCACAGCAACAAGTAACAACTGGCTCGCAGACTGACCACTAACCAGCATGTAGTGACATTGCAGTCATCAATTATTCAAGAAGATTGGCAAGGGAATGTCAAATAATCCGTATTTGCAGGCCAGTTTGAACAAACGGAGGAACAGAACGGGGGGAAAAGCAGATCAAAGTCTTGCTGCAGCTTTTGGGATTTCGGTCCCGAATTGAGCCAATGACCATTACTCTATTTTCCAATTTGCCAACTATTGTTCAGCCTGGTCCCCAGGAAACAAATGCATCACTGAGAACATACGAGGCTTTTGGGATTTGCGAGTGAATCTATGCCTCGCATGCCCATTTGTCAATATTTATCTCATGACAGATGTAATTCGACTTGCCAAGTCACTAACATGCTGCCAGAGTTTATTGTGAACGTAATACCCTTGCAGCAAGACTTCCAAACAGTATTTCTAACAGCAAACAACCTTGATGGAATACAGAAGGCGCTAATCCACAAAAAACACTAACCATTGCTTGTCAGGGGCCTGATGGATTTGGCATTGCAAATTCCACTTTTTAATGACTTTTTCAAGACTTCAAACATTTTGCAATGCCTAAACGAAGTTTTATGTTGTCAATAAATAGTGATTTTCAAAAGCCTCCCCTACCACAATGATGATATGATAAGGTGCCTACTGGATTTGGTATTACAAATTTCATAACTGTTCGATGTCTTTTCATGACTTGAAATAAATGTCAAAGCCTGCTAGAATATGGGGCTGTTGAAGTTTTATGTCATCATTTATTGTCATCAATTATTGGCAAAAAAACGACAAAATTGGATGACAAATGGCGCATTTTAACACAAACTTGTATTTTATGAATCGATCAAGTGCAAAAATTCCATGACAATAATGTAAATTTCACGACTTTCCCATGACTTCCATGACCCGAATTTCATTTCATAACTTTTCCATGACCTGAATTTCATTTCACGAATTTCCAATGCCCATTAGAATATGGGTAGTTCAAGTTTTGCGTCATCTCTAAATAGTGATTTTCTGAAACATCCTCTATCACAATGATGATATGATCATTGGCAAAAAAACACCATAGGCCAAATTTTTTGCAAAATTGAATGCCAAATGATAAATCTTAACTCAAATTTTTATTTTTTAAAACCATCAAAGGCAAAAATTCCATTACTCTGATGACAATTTCAGGAATTTTCCATAACTTCCATGGCCTGGATTTTTCGTTTCATGACTTCTCCATGACTTCCATGTGCTGAATTTCATTTTAAGACTTTTCCGTGACTACCATGAGTCGAATTTCATTTCATGATTTCTCCAAGACTTCCATGTCTTCCATGACCAGTAGACACTGCTTGCTCGTGAAAAGGCAAACTCGATCCCCTCAAGGACGTCTCATTGAGTCAAAGATGTTGAAGAACCTGATGCAGGCCACCATTTTACCACTTTGCTTTTTGGAGTCAAATGTTTTCTGTACCACGTGGTCAGTGTAGCTGCAAAAACAGCAAATCGAAGGTAAATAATGAAGACATTAGAAGGCATTGCAGTTGTGTATTTGTGGCACTTTGGGGGTATGTCTCGATGTTGCCCCAGTCCATTGATTCCTCACGCTTGACTTCAGGCAGGAAGCAAGCAGCAAGTGCACAACCACCAGAAACAACAAACAGTCTTCTGCCCGATTAACACCAGCACCACATTACCAGAAGAACAACGTCTTGCTTGGGAGGGGATTAGCTTAAGTATGTTTCATTGAAATTGGCGTTTGGAAGGAGCGCCCAAGACTTGGGAGGGCCTTCCGCTCCAAGGGCATAAATCACGATTGCGGCTTATCGGAATTGATAAGCCAGCTCCCAGAAACAGTTAGGGCCATGTAATCCCTGGAACATTTCCCGAAACAAAAGGCGTCTTGCAATGTCCAATAACCCAGAACTCCCAAAGAGCAGGCTTTATGGCCAGCATAAAGCCCAACAATGAATGTCACATACTCTTGATCTTTATGGGCGTTCACTTTCCAGAGATCAGAAGTCGCCCACCCAGCACAAGTGACTGTTAGAGGTGAATCTTTTTGGATGCGAGGACCCATAGGTCCCCTGGTGTCTTTGACAAATAATCCACAGAATGATAAGCGGACCATGTAGTGATTTCTGCCTGGTCTTAAATTCGATGCGATATATGGTTGTCGGTCAAAAAAAAAAACAGCATCAAAATGCTAAAACCCTCCACCAACAATGGCAAACGTTGGATGCTCTGATGCAATGTCCTCGATTATCATTTCAAAGAAGCCTTTCTGCGATAGGTGACACAATGGGCATTCGTCATCCGAGAAGTAGGAGGGCGCCAGAAAAGGCAACTTTATGGCGCTTTGAGGCTGAAAAGTGCATCCACCCACTCTGGAAATTGGTTTTTGTTCCCGCAGTTCAAGACCCTCGAGTGCGTCTTGGAGTTCGTGATGACTTCCAGACTTCCAATATGCAGCTCGCTGGGCTTGACGAGCTTGCAGGCTGTTGCCGAGGCACACCCGTGACTTTGACAATGAACGACATGGTGAAAACACATTGACACAGATAAAGAGGTCAAATGCGAAACGTTGCATCCTTGCCGCAGCTCACCCCAGAACACCAGAAACTGAACTGCATATCTGCAACACTCCATTCTTTTCCGTTCTGAGCAATGGGTTGTAGAAATCAGTAAAGTTGGTAAATCCCAAAATGAATAAAGAGCTAAGGGCTGTACTTCGGAATGTGCCCTGCTGCTGCCCAGCTTCAGCATAGGCACTACGAGAAAGTGGGCTTCTCCTAACCGCTCCCGTGCTGGCAGACATTGCCTGCAGTCGCGCAGAAAAAATAAAAAATGACAGTTGAGGCTTTGCTTGGGTTAGGATAAACAAAAACATAAAAAGGGAAAAATAGATTAAATCGCGACAGCTAAGACAGGTGTTATCCCTGTCTACTAGACAAAGCTGAAATATACATTTTTGTGCACATTTGGAGTACATCCGAATAAAACATGCTTTCCATGACTGATAAACATTTCAAGACTTTTACAGGACTTCCATGAGCTGAATTTCATTTCATGACTTTACCAAGACGTTCGGGCAGAAAATATGTGCCAAAATATTTAAACTATATGTTAACTATACTTGTTTAATATAATGCAGAAAAATAACACATGTTCTACATGAAGCTGTCGCAATTTATCACTTTTTTATTTTTATTTGTTGCCTAACCTAAACTAAAGTGAAACGTACAGTAGTATATAAGAATTAATGAACTTTGCAATGCCTAACACGACGAAAAATCACTATTTTCAGTGAATTTGCTCTAGTTCAATGTAACAATTATGAGTTACACAGCATAATTCCATTTCAAATATGATAAATGTGGGTTAAACTACAACCAGAACTTCCACAGGCACCCCTCAATTTCAAATGAAACACATTGCCAAGCCTATGAAACAAAGTTTGCAAGCAGTTAACCTTTAGTCATTACGACCATTACACCAATGTAGCAGCAGCAAGAAAATCATTTGCTCATAAAGCTCCACATGGGCACAGACGTGGTACATGTATTGGTGCAATAAAATGAGCTGTCAAGATTATTCAAAACAATGAGTGAATTTATGACCAAAAATAAACGAAAGTCTTAACGTCATGGTTATTCCGAACCTTTAAGTTTCTTATCGTCCATACATCAAAGCGCATTAAATATGCATTTCTTGATAAAACGCCGCAATTACTTCGAGCGTCTCATTTAATGTGAAATCAATGCCCGAATACGAGCGACCAAGTACATCGTTTCCGTTGCATTCTCAACAGTAATTTGCCACAAATCATTCGAGCGGCAAACATTGCCCAAAATAATAACGCTGGTGCAAGCCACTTAAGAGAATCTAATTTATCGAGACTGCAACATACTGTACTTCAGTAAGCACAAAAACCCTGTTGCAAAAATTGGGTGCACATTGCTATAGTCCCTGCTCCAGCACAGACACAATAAGTAAGCAGGCTTCTCCTAGCGGCATGTATGCCGGCAGTGATTGCCTGGTGGTTTGGGGCAGCTAAATCCGACATTACATTGTGAGGTTAGTTTAAGATAGGTTAGGTTAAACACAAAAGGGCTACACTAGGAACGTCATGACAGGTATGATTCTTGTACACTAGACAAGTAAAGTTGAAAATAAATATTATTATAGTTGGGCCAGGAACTCCGAGCATATACTGTTGTTTAAAATTACACATTCCACAGCACATCAGCAGCAAGTATTATTATAAAGAAGTTTTTGGCATACCTTCATCAGTTGCAATTTTGAAACGAATTTACCATGCCTGACAACTAATAGCTGAGATGAAGGAAGTCAGCGTGCATTAGCCGGATGTCAAATGACAGCAACATTACCATCTATATCGCCAAAATGGATGGGTACAGTTTAGTTAGTCCGGCCATTTTGGCATGAAAACAGCACAGCAGGATCTGGCAAATTAATCCCTCGCAACACCCGTTAATTAGCTTGATCCCTTCGCTATTAAACCATGGGGCCTTTCCCGGGGGTTAAAATATAGTAAGTCGCATTAATTCCTCGTAATTAAATTCCAATCTCTATTAGTCGTTTCATTTGAGGCTTCTCAAAATGCGTTCAATGCCTTCATAATGCAGAGACCTTTGAAGTAAATAACTTTTATGCTCAGTAAGTGCGAGCGTATAGCATTCGCAGACGCCATTACGGGGAAGAATTCGAGAATAGATGCAAAATTTCACTTTATGAGTGGGAAATAACTGCTTCCAAACAGCGACCTACTGCCATTACGAAGACAGTCTCAGCAGGAACTGCATTCTGAATGGTATGCAGCAAGAGTGCAATTATCTTGCCTTTGCCATGGCAGAGATCTGACGAGACTGAGCCAAAGCTTATAGGTGAGCTGGCTTTATGGACCTCCATCAAAAAGGTGCACTAAATTAACAGGGTTTATGTAGAGCAGGGGATTTATGACAGCTTTGCATCAGTGGATCTCCCTATTTGCAGTAACTTTACTCCATAACGATTTCTCATCTGTATTCTTGTGATACCGGTATGGAGTTTTCGTTTGCGAGCAACGTTCGGAACATCACATGAGACTGAGCTCAATTCCAAGAACAGAATTAGGACCACAGCAGGGATATCTCGAAACTGTACTACACGTAGTCCGATGGGACAATCAATGTGAAAGTGCTAAGCAATAAATGTTGGGCAAAAACTGTCCCCGTATGTCAAACGCACCATATACCGGGTGAACATAAAGTCTTTATCGCCCAAATAACATTTACACCGTTGTAGATATTTCAAAGCTGTCTGTGCACATGTACATGTAAAGGAAGTCAGGGGTGCGCTATCCAATGGTGCAAAACCATTTGCCCTTTGACAATGTTTTCAAGGTCTTTTAGATAGGAAGTACTTCATGGAAGCAAAATAGACATATGTGATAATTAGTGATAATTAAAGTGTTATGACAAGGGCCACAACATGTTTGTGCTGTTCACTCCAATGTTGGTCACTAGGAATACATACAGGGCCCTATTCCTCAAAGGTATGGAGTTGTACTTGTATAGAGGTATGGTGTATAATCCCTATACCACTATACAAATATAATTCCATAGAGGTATCCAGTATACCACATAACCTTTCTACAAGCACAAATCCATAGAGGTTTAGCTTACACACCATAACTCTATACAAGTACAACACCATACCTTTGTGGAATAGGGCCCAGGTATGCCCTTCTGGTATTACAAGGGATAGCCCTTGCCTTCCCTTGCAACTACTACCAGTAATATCAAATTGAAAAGGTTAATGTTTAATTGTATGGTAAATGCCGTGCATGCCATTTGTTTCATCGGTCATGCAAAGGTCATCAATTGTGCTATTGAGACATATTAAAAGCTGACTATCACCTCACCTTTAACATTTGGAGTGACCAGCACAAACATGTTATGGTACAGGAAATAAAACTAATTATCGCTACTTGCACGTATCAGTGTTCACCCGGTATACCATCCACATATGGACATTACAGAAATGAATCATGACAAGCCGCTCCACCAACTAAGAAAGGCCATTCAATCAATGAATCAAGAATAATCTGTCAATCCTTCCATGACTTAACAGACATGATAGGCATGACGAAAACATCCTCTGGAACAACCATGCGTGACTAATAATATGCAAATGCTTGTGGATGCTAATGGCAAATAACAAAGCCAAGCATTTAGAATTAGAATGCTAAGTAGGATGGAGATAAGATACCAGTAGAAGACTCATCAGTTGTCAAACTTGGAAAATAAGAACTGAAGCTGGAATCGCCCCATGAGAAATCTCTTGGCAAATTTAATTCAAGAAAAAGACAACCAATTCTGGAGATATACTGCAGTGTTGCAGTTTCGGGAATGGAGCAGTTTTACTGAATATCTATCAAGCAGTTTGTTTGGGAACCTGTAATTTCTAGGATAAAAACAGTATATTTTAGACGACATTATCATACAGTTATTATAAATTCCAACAGATACAAATTTAATTTGTTGGTCAATGCAATCAAAAATAGGGTGTCTACTGGATTTGGAAATGAAAATTCCATGACTTTTCCATGGCTTTTTCATGACTTCCAAAAATTGTTCAATGCCAATTAGAATATGAGGCCGTTCAAGTTTCATGTCATTACCAAAGAGCGATTTTCAGAAACTTCATCTACCATTGTAGCGACATTATTATTGGCCAAAACATGTACCGTAGTAGGCGAATTTTTTTTCGAAAACAGGTGACAAATGAAGAATTTAAACCGAAATTTTTGTTTTGTGAATAAATGAAAAGACAAAAATTCTATGACCTTGCTATAAATCTTATGCCTTTCCCATGAACCTGATGTAAATTTCATGACTGCCATGATTTCTATGACCGGTAGACACCCTGAAAAAACTTACTGGTGATACCGGTACACTTCAGTGAGTTTTGGCGCAGACAATATTCGAAACAGCCTAGACTGAGATCAATTTCACCCCAAAATTCAGTATAAAAAACCGTTCTGGAAGCCAATTTAATGACACTGATCCCTTCCCAATAAATCGTTTACGGCGTCCAAAATTTGTTTTTAATCAAGTGCATCTCCCGCCATAAATAGCGAAATTCATTTCCGTTGCCTGGCGAGTTAACCTGATAATGGTGCAATAGGCCGTAAGATCAGTTTTACCAATTTCATCAATTATTCGGTTTTGATCAAGCTGTTGAGAGGATCTGGATGCCACGTTGGGGGATTAATGGGCTCTGCAAGCAGCTCGTGCATCGCAATTTATTTTCTCATAAATAAAACAAAACTTATTAAGTGCAAATTTTATTCCGTGCGAGGCCCGGTCGCTCCTTCGGGGGTCACGAAATTCGATTTGCCATCATTGAGTTGCGACCGTAATGGGATACACCGTGTTTCTACAGCCCTGATGGCCTGCAGAGGAAGCCTGCAAGATTTCCCATCTCTGGTTTCCGGTAATGGAATTTGGGGGAAATGCACTAAACCAGACATTTTTGAAAAAAGGAGATGAAAAAGCCGACAAAACTTGCCATAGGACATTGATATTTTCAGGTTATTGGCTCTGAATTCATTTCATATGCAGTCCTCGTGAACACAAATGTCAATAGCCACATAATAAAATTGTTAAAAATGACTAACACCAAGCGCACATGTTTGGGACATGAAAATTCCAACTGTCAGTCTCCAGTGTATCATGGCAAACTTTGGTGTAGCCATTTTAGAAACTAAAAAAATGTGTTTTATTTTGGTGCAGAAAGTGTGTCTGGTGCTGGTAATGAAATTTGGGGGAAAGGTACTAAACCAGACATTTTTTTGAAAAAAGGAGATGAAAAAGCTAACTACTCTTGCCGATGGACATTGAGATTTTCAGCTCATTGTCTCTGAATTCATTTCATATGCAGTCCTCATGTACACAAATGCCAATAGCCACATAATCAAATGGCTAACACCAAGTGCACACGTTTGCGACATGAAAACTCCAGCTGTCAGGCTCCAGTGTATCACGGCAAGCTTTGGTGTAACCATTTTGTAAATAAAAATATATTTTATTTTGGTTTAGAAAGTGTCTATGGTGTTGGGTGTTGGCAAGTCTCATTTTTCGACAATTTCCATTCCCCGAGGCGCATATTCATGTTGGCAAAGCGCGTTTAATGGCGCATAAATCACTGGAAACCGCTCTGCAAAATTCCAGCACAAAGCTGGGCCCACAGATTTTAAGTGCCACCATTTTTACCCATCAGAAAATTGCATTTCTTCCATGCCCAGGGCGTAGGAAGGAAATGGTGAGAAAGGATTCTTGCAGCAAATCTGTCTTTCATGAGGAATTGCTGGTAATAAAACTTAAAATGGGATGAGGCCATAACGTGAATTATTACATCAGGATGAAAGCGAGGAGAGATGTGACAAAACGGCGTTTTTTTCCACATAACACGAGCAAATTTGGCGAAGTAATCAAGAAAAGTGAAAAATATATGCACCCATCGTGAAACCAACGACCCAATACCGAGAGAAACTTCTTCAGTTTCGGGACACATAAAAAAATCTGCAGAAACGCCACGTGCATTAGATACATCTGGGGCTCCAAGAAAAGCTTGGGCACGTACCATCTATAATCTATTTTGGAATGATAGCTATACTAAAAACTTGGCCCTACAGCAGAATTGCACTGTCTCTGTGTCTTAGTGCAGGCTTACTTATTTCAAAATTCTGGCATCCTCACATGAATCATGTATTTTTTGCTATGTAACTATTCGACTGATATTACCTAGAAGCACAGCACACAAGGGCTTTACTACAGAATATGCCCTGCTCCGCCATAGGAACTGTGAGATAGTTGACTTCTCCCAAGGCTCGTAGGCAGGCAGTGTTAGTTTTAAACTTTAGCATAAGTTAAATTAGCAAAAAATAAGCAATTGACACACGCTAGTACATATGTGATGAAATATGCACATAATGTTTATGTCCTACATGTAGATGTCGAAATTGATGCTTTTCATTTTGTTTTCTTGTTCATTTTGGGGTTCAAAAAAACCTAACCTAACAATATAATGCTTGCTTTAGCTGCCCCTAACCCCTAACCCAAGCTAAGAGTTGTTAGGAGAAGCTCAACTTTATTAAAGTCCCTGCGCCAAATGTGTGCAAACACACCTAACTTGGGAAAGTGAAATTGAACTCTTGGCAAGTAAATGAACATTTGGAGCCGGGACTTAAAGTTCGGCCAATATTCTTGTTATAAGGTATTTTTCTTCACTTGTAAGTTACCACAAGCGTAAAACACTGCTGCTAATTTTCTTATTCGTTGATTTTTGAATGTCATTCATTTAACCAAACCTCACCTAACAATGAAATTGCTGCTTTAGCTGCCCCTAATCGCCAGGCAATCACTGCAAGCTAAGAGCTGTTAGGATAAGCTCGACTTTATTATAATTCTTGATAAAATGAGTGCAAAACAAAACAATAAAAAAATTAAAAAGGATAAATTCTGACAGCTAACTTAGGGAAGGTGTCATTGAACATTGGCGCTGGGACTATAAGCTTACTGAAGTACGGTCTAGATTTTGTTCTTAAGATTTTTCTGCGCTTGTAAGCAAGTGTAAAGCACTGTTGCTGGTTTTCTTGTTTTACGATTTCTGAATGTCATGCATTTAACCAAACCTAACATTGTAATGGTTGCTTAAGCTGCCCCTTACCGTCAGGCAATCAATGCAAGCTAAGAGCTGTTAGGAGAAGCGCGACTTTGTAAAATTCCTGTTTAATATGTGCGCAAAATAACTCAATAAAAAAATTAAAAAGTATAAATTCTGATATTTAGCTTAGGAAAGGTGCCATTGAACATCGTAAAATTTCTTCGCTTGTAAGTTACGCTTAAGTGTACAGCACTGCTGTTAATTTTCTTATTCTTTGATTTTTTAATGTCAGGCATCATGTTACATGTACACTAAGTCAATATCTGTATGTTTTTGCCGATTTTTTAAATGCTGGGTTTACACCACGAAGATGTGGAGGATTTCGATTGTGTCTACAAGAAGGTTAAAGTAAACGTGAGATGTCTTCCATGTGCAAGCATCTTCTCAAGACGAAAACAATTAACTAATGGCGCTTTGTTTGATCAACAGAGTGACTGATTGGCCAGGCCCTAATAATGCAAAGACAACAATTTCCGACTACTCCCTATTGGCCATCAAATATTTATCTGCTCAGATATGGCATGCGACGTTGCCCTCGCATCCTAGTTGAATTGTTGGCGAATCGACGATGAACTACCCCGTGCAAAAGCTGGGGAATTGATAAGAAATCCCTCTGGCTTAAGGAGATAAAGTTTCCGAAAGAAATTTTCTCGATGCTGAATTTTAATGTCGATGCCCGAGCTACATCCGAAGAAATACGTTGGAGGACCTGGGGGCAAAGTCGCAAAAAATCCGGAAACATAAATCTCTTGATGTGGGACTACGTTCAACATGGAGATGCAAATTGTTCAGTAAACCCTTGAGTCGTTGCTGAAGTTCGATTGATTTTCCGCTGTGGCAAGCTGGCTACTGCATTAGCATGTATTTAAAAGTTAAATCTGCAACGGGTACTGAGGGTCTTTTGTAACTTTTGTATGGCCTTTCTGGAGAAATCAATGCATGTTATTTCTGTCGTTATTTGAAGCCAAAAAACGAGGTTTGGAACAGTGATAGCTTGGAACAATGGTGCTTGGGACATTGAAAAGGAAGACAGATTTAGAGAATAATTTGTCGAAAGTCCTTAAAATAGAGTAGTGTCAATTACAGAAGACTTGGTATTCCTCCTGAGGAAGGCTGAGTTAACTGCATTTCAATTCAGTGCCAATCTCATTGGAAAACGTCTTTAGAATGCATTAAAAACCTCACAATGGCTTTCAGAAGCAAGGCTGACAACTTGGTAATCAAGATGGGTGCTGTTAACAGCAACGCAGAAGTTGCTATTCTTAAGCAAGTTGTGCCAAGAAGCTTCAACAAAAGAAATTCCAGGATGCGACTTTAAATAAGATAGCAATTTCAATTTCCCTCATTCTCCCAAAGTCTTCAGCATGCCGTGCCCCAATTGAAACTTTATTTGGACGCCATTTTATTGAAGAAAATCATGCGTGCTTGCCTGCAGTCTCAGTCGTTGTGATTCCATCATAGTCTGGTCACGGCTTGTGACATCAAACATCATGGCAATTATGATTAATCGGAAGTCGTGATCGGAAGTGCGAACTTTGAACATGTGCACAAAGAACAATAAGTGAGACGTGACAAGCGACTTCCAGAATTTCAAAGGACATTGACAACATGTGACATCATGGTCTGGTCATGGTTTGTGTCATCAAAGACATCACGACATTGATAAATAATCAGAAATCATGAACAGAAGAGTGCACTTTGAACCAGTGCACATAAAAGTGAATGAGAAGAGCCAATGGCCTTCAGAAGTTGAAAGCTTGTTGACACCTTCGGTCATGGTTAGTGTCGTCAAAGACATCTTGCCATTAATAACTTACCAGAAGTCATGGCTATGAATCAGTGCTATGAATAAGTACACAACAAAGTAAGAATTAAGTAAGAGGAGACAAGTGGCTTCCAGAATCGGACTAGTTGTTAACACTTTTGGTGTGATCATGGTCTGGTCATGGTCTGTGTCTTCAACGACATCATGACACCGACGAATAGTCAAAAACGTGCAATTTGAACCAGTGCACAAAACGTAAGAAATGAGACGAGTGAAGTGGCTTCTAGAATTTGAAAGGGTATTATAACCTTTGGGGTCAGTCATCATAGTCTGGTCATGGTTAGTGTCATCAAAAACACCATGACATACAGTAGTTGACTTTCAAGTCATGATCAGAAGTGTGCACCTTGAACCAGGGCACAAAAAATAAGAAGTGAGGATTTAAAAAAAATGGTATTCATACCTCTTGTGTCATCAACTAATCAGAAGTGTACAATTCCAACCAATGCACCAAACAGTAAGAAGTGAGAAGAGTCAAGGGCTTCCAGAATCTGAAGTGTTGACACTTTGGATGTCATCATGATCTGTACCATCAAAGGCATCATGACATTGACGACTAATCTGAAGTTGTGTGTCATTTTAAGTTTTAAAAGTAAACCTTATCTGTATGATTACACCCATGCCCATATACTGTAGCCGTTGAAACCAAAGTAAACAAGTGTGATCCCAGAAAATTGAGTGACCCCAACTTACTGTGATCAGTAAGTTCTGACCAATGTATCATACTGTGATCAGTAAGTTCTGACCAATGTCTCATATTTTCTTCAGACATTTTTTGCATTATCGACATCCCTGATGTAGGTTAGCCATGAAAATGATTTTTGCTGCAATAGTTCCTTTCATATCAACTGCAACATCCAATGTGTCCTATGAGAGCGCATCTTCAGGAGATACAGCAAGAGGAAAGTCATCATCCCAACTGTCATATCAGGCAGTCTGTCTCCCCCATGATCGACCATAATTGTCAAACATATCAAGTCGACTCCCCGCATTTCTGTTCTTCCTACCCATCTGGGGCGCATCCTCCGAGCCCCATTCTGGCACAGCCAATGGCTGGTTGCCATGGCTACGTGCATGTAGCATCGCACCAGCTGCCAAAACGCACAGTTCTCCAGCGGATGCGGAAGGGGCCACCAGCATCCTGCATGGATCCAGCTTGGTTCCAGAAATCGTCCTCTGACTTCAAGTCAAGTGTTTGGATGTCTTTGTGTTCAATTGGCCATCGTCTCTTCTGACGTGGACATGGTCACGAGTTCTTCCATCTCGGTTTGTTGACGTGCCAAGTTGTCAATCTCAATTTGTTCTCCGATTACCGCTGCTGTGCACACGTGTTGACAGCGTTGCTCTTGTGTGAAAGCCAGAAAGTCGATCAATGTGGCTATTGGATACCGGAATTGATCGCTAACCGGAAATACCAGCAACGTCATCCTCTCCAGCCTTGTCGTAGCGAGAAAGTTGCATAACGGTTGGTTAGAAACGTGTTCCTTACAGGTCTGTGTATGTCGAATCAATGTTTTTTGTTCCTTTTGCCAAGATACAGATGGGAAACTGGTAAGGAACTCAACATTGTAACTTTATGACTGACTTGCAAAGCATGAGTTGTGCAAGTGTTCCCAACAAAACACATTTTAACAATGCATTTGCAATCTACAACTGTCATTTATAAACAAAAACTTCGTTCACACATCCCCCAGAAATGACATTTCAGCTTCCCAGACTTTTCCAGGTTTTAGAGCAAATTCCCCTGACCACCCCTGACTAATGAAAAGGCAAAATATGGCATGCCAATGTAAGAAATGCCTTATTTATTGATTATTATTTTTATTTATTTTTTTCAATCGAAAATGTCATGCTTGTCATCTCTTGAGTTTTGTTTTAAAAATTAATAGGTATGTTAGATGTATTATTGATTTATTGAACTTCCGTGACTTTTTAAAAATAAATCACTTTTCCCTGACTTTTCCAGGCTTATCCAATTTCCCTGACAATTCCAGGTTTTCAAGGTTTCCAGGTCTGGGGAAACGCTGTCGCTAAATTCGACAATAGCAACGTGTTCAGGACGCTGTAGTCTTGCAATTGTATCAAGCAATTTTAATATGAATGAATTAAGTTTGTTTTGGTGTTTTGAAACATCTTCACTCACTTCCAATAAGCTTTTGGAACAATGGTATGCTGTATATACATTTACATGGATACAGGCATGCTAACAGTTGCACATACATGTACAGTAAGTCATTAAAAAACATTTGAATGGCACAAAATGAACATGTCACAGGCATGCTTGTTCCAAGAAAATGTTCAAAACATGTTCAAATTGCTTTCCTGTGGGAAACGAGATTGATACAGAAAACAACTTCCTGTGGTTTTAAATGAAGTAGCGCTCTTAAGAGGAAATTTCGAAACAACCAAATGCTTCAACAATTCTAAAATTTAGGAATCTTGTTTGGAACATGCTGGACATACAAGTGCACAATTGTACTTGTTGGAATTAAGGCCATCAAGTGTTTAATTTTTTTCAAATTTACTTTAGCAAAAACTTTATGTGCACGTCATGTACAGTGTGTACAGTGTACATGTACATTAAACGCACCAAGTTAATTAGTGTAATTGCAACAATTTGCCTACTTACAAATTGCAGCAAATTATTAATATCACAACCGACCCATGAAGTCACGATACTGTTATTCACTACATGAATTTGTGAGGTTGGCGTGTGATGTGGTATTCGGCAAATAAATTTGGTGAATGGATTTCCCTAGTTGAAGCGAATTAAATCGATTTGAATTGAATCGAATTAAAAACTCCGGCAAATTGATCCTAGCCAACTAAGTCTTGCTGCAGACAAACAGCCAAAACGAGGCAAACTATTACCTAAGAAGTTGCAAATTCAAAAATCGATGCACAAATTTAGCCACCGGGGGATAAAAGGTTAAAAAGGAAAAGTTCAATTAGCAAGAACACGGTTCGTTCCCCCATGTCAGTGGGGACGCTGCTGCCATTACCGAATTGATGACGAGTTTATTAGGGTCGTTTTCAGGAGCGAAATTAAGATAAGCAATGAAATTCGGGCTGCTGGAATTATCATAAAGCGATATTAGCGAGAAACGGTTACGGCGAAAAATAAATGCAGTCCTTGGGGGGCATGGCGGGGGTGTTAACGAAAATGAAGACGAGGGGTCCTTGCAAATTTCAGGTAGGCTACGTGTGGATGGTGCCAGCTCCAATTTCAGATCTTGGGCATGCAAGCTGTCAGAATGGCAAATATCGCATCAAAACAGCACCTCATCAAGATTTTTCCAATAAGGGGCATGATAAGCTCGGCACGAAACAGAAATAAACTGTGACACTTAATAGTTCGTTAATTAGTAATGCACACGGGCTGACATACATGGTCGCCATTAGGGAAAACTATGACAGACAAGCTCAACCTTCCAAAAATCAAATTTGAAGTTGAAATTTGATGCTTGAAAAGGTGAACAGTGCACGTGCATTACTAAAATCAACGATATCAAATTGATCAGTTCCAATAAAGTAGAGAAACGTGCTATTTTGCTTCAAGAATGCATGCTGTATACCATATCGACAATGTTAAAAGGTATGGAACTGTCAATGGAAATGTAACAAGTGTGTGCTATCATTATTAACGGTGAAGTACATTGCCAGAACTGAGAACAGTGTTCGAACAACGTTCCCAACCATATATACCAGGGTCCCACAAAGATCCAGGTTTTAAAACACATTTCCCTGACCATCCTGGCCACTGAAACGCAAAACTACGACATATGCCAACGTAAGGAATGATACACATTGGTTGTTTACATGTACATGTACAAGTATATGCAAACAGTGTTAGAACGCAAAATTGCATAACCACAAAAGTAACTTGAAAGATTACATTTTCAAATTCCCCGACTTTACCCAGATTTTTAAACAAATTTCCCTGACCATCCTGATCAACGAAAATGCAAAAATATGACATATGCCAATGGATATAAAGAATGTTACACATTGGCTGTTTACTTGTAGATGAATACGTAAACATTGACAGAACGCAAATTTTTACAATGAAACCGCAAATTTCGATTATGATTTTTTTAAATTGACAATTTCGTTATCAATTTCTTCCACAGAATTGCTTGTCATCTCTAGTTTTGTGTTAACCAATAACTATGTGAAATGTACTACTGACTAGCCGAATACCCCTGGCATTGGCTTTTTAAAAGTAGATGTAAATCCATTTCCCCAGACTTTTACATTCCTTTTTAATTTTCCTGAGAATTCCAGGTCTAGGTGAACCCCCAAGGGAAATTTCTATTTTTCAATGTTCAATTGACCATTTTTATAGCACCTTTTCAAATCTGATGTCCAGTAGAAACATTTCCTGCATTGAGTATTTCCTATTGAAAGTTTTGGTCGACTTTTGCACAAGAGCTCTCTGTACATTTGCAGATTTCTCTCCCAGAGAATGCCATGACCTTGTAGCTGCAGCCAATCAAGTGTTTTGGCACAGTAGCAACCATCAATTTGACATGCGAAATCTGTAGCCAAGGTATTCCCCGAAATAAAAGATCGATTCCAATGCCAACCTACAGACATATAGACCTAGTGAGGGACTTGCAATCAATAATTACTTGTTTGACTGGAAAGAGCTTTGGCATTCTAGATGACATACATGCCATTTTCAAAAACAATTTTCGTTGAAATCCCTTTTTCCTCTTGATTCCATCGTATATTCATGTATGCTACATGTAGCGGGACATTGTGTAACTAATATTATCATCTCCTTATTTTTCAGACGCATTTTGGGCGCGCCATATTGGATCGACAATACCGACACCCCATTGGTCAAAAGGATTTCAGACACATCAGGGACAAAATGTGTGCAGAAACAGAAGCGACAGTGTCTTGGAAACCAAAGAGGCGAAAGTTCAAGATGTCATAACGTACTTTAACAGTGCAAGTACCAGAAGATCTCTGCTGATGGACATTCGGAATAACAACTCCGGTGTCTTGGAGAACACGTAAAACAGGTTATGAACCTGTACAAATGTACGTTACATCACAAGATGTCATCAAACGTCCCTTCAATGTCAGATTGCTGAAGATCAATGTTGCAGTTAAAGAAGCTTACCAAAATGCAGACATCATCCAATGCAAGGCGATGGCAGACCATTACGGTGCAAAACCCGTATGACCATTGTGAAATGTAAGATTCTGCAAACACGTTACATCACAACGTGTCACCAGACTTTCTTTCAATGATCTGCTAAAGAGCCACATTGGTATAAAAGAAACTGTCCAAAAACCCATATGACCATTGTTAAATGTCACATTCTGCAAACATGTCATCAGACTTCCTTTCAATGATCTGCTAAAGATCAACATTGGTGTAAAAGAAGCTGTCCAAAATGAAGACACCTTCCAGTGCAAAGCGATGGCAGACCTTTGTTACCGGAGAACCAGTATGACCATTTTTATCGGAGAACCCGTATGACCTTTATTACTGGAGAACCCGTATGACCTTTGTGACAAGTACACTGTGAGATCCTGTGCTCATAGTTTCATTGCAAGATGTCTTCAAGGCAAGTTTGCGCCACTTAGGCCGTTGGTCACCCAGCAAGTGCATCAGGATGGACATCCCGCAACCGCCCCCGGTTGACCACAAGGTCTACCTCATCGTCTCCGTGGCCTTCGCCACCGTCTCCTTCTTCATCAACGCCATCCAGCTGGTGGCGCTGGTGTACCACGACCTGCTGCAGAACGTGCGCAACATCCTTCTGTTCAACCAGGCCATCGCCGGCTTGGTGACCACCTTCACCGTGGTCTACCCCATCAAGCTGGTGACCGGTCAGCACCCCAGCCACTGGCACGATCCGTCCGAGCCCGACTTCTTCAACGACTTTTCCATTTGCCTGTCCCTCGCCTCCGGTCTCTTCCTGCTGGCCATCTTCCTGACGCTGACCAACTCCACGCTCATGTCGCTGGAGCAGTACCTCAGCGTTGCGCAGCCGCGGCGCTATATGCGCTTCCGGGAGGACTTCCTGCTGGTGACCACTTGCATCACCATTGGCTGGATTGAGAGCAGCATCTTCACGCTCATGCCATGGCTGGGCTGGAACAACTGGCAAGGGCACTGTCTGCTACCGGATGTCTGGACGCCCACATTCACGGCTCTTTTCATGCTGGTGGTCAGTGTCCACCTGGTGGTGGAGATGGTCATGGTGCTGAAGATGTGGCTGGTGCTGCGGCGCAAGGCATATGCCATCAACCCGGAGAGCGAGGAGATGCCGGTGTCTGCTGCCCGGGTTGCTTCGGCAACATCCTCCTTCAGCAGCAACGCCACCAGTGATGGCTTCTTGCGCCACGCCAACAGCAACCAAGCGGTCAAGCTGTGCACAGCCACCTTTGTGGTTACCCTGGGGTGCCACTTGCCGCTGTTTGTGCACATGATGACATACGTTGCTTGCGAGCGCCCGGACGCCTGTTCTTTGGATGACCCCAACAGGGTCAACGTGTTCCTCTGGACATCCTTGCTCTTGCTCATCAACAGCGTCACCAATCCGCTCCTGTACGCCTTCAGTGACGAGCAACTGGCCAAGCCCTCCCTGGACATCCTGAAGCTGTGCTGCTGCCCCTTCCAGTGCATCATCCAGAGGTCCTTGCCGCGAACTACTTAGGGTGCAGACAGGCTGCCTAAGTGACAGATTCAGTGGTTGCCATGGAAATTGCGGCTCTGGATCAGCGATGATAAGGCGATCAAGAGTTGCGGAGTTCAATCAATCAGGAACTGCGTGTCCCCCGGTGAGGTGGAGGTCTTGGTGAGACGCTTTATTTCGCACATCAATCGATCATCGAGATGGACGTCGCATTTGTCGCTGGCGCTTTATAGTTTTTGAATGGATGGCAGTTCAAGTTGGCAGGGTTGGTGGACATTGGTTCAGGGCCCTGGAGAAGACTCCGAAATGCCAGATGCCCTGGATTTTCAAAACACGGCACACCGGTGGACACCTCCCGTCTATCCATAACATGATCCCTGACCCTGGACAAATATCTGTTCTTCTATTGCAACGTGTTTCTTGACTGATCCAGCACTTTCAATAACCTTTGTCGTGATACCTCTCCGAAAATTGCTCATTTTCACATTTTCTAGCAAGAAAAAATTACCACGGTATTGATGGCACACTAGCTGCGTGTATACTTCCCAACCCTTCAGTTCAATAATAATCCCAACGTTTACTTGAATTTATTTTTGCGATGGTATTCTCAAGCATTTAACAACCTTTCGAGTTTTCACTGATTCAAGCTTCGCAACGAACTTTTGGCCTTGAAACATTAAATTGACACCTTTTCAATTGACTTTTTCGTGCAAAAGTATAATGTATTGACATTTCATATTTTCGGTTACACTACGGTATATTCCCTGTTGTTGCCCTTGCCGGCATGGTAAATTTGTCAGAGTGTCTACCGAGTTTGGTATTGCAAATTCTATGACTTTTCCATGACTTCAAAAATTTTCCCATGCCTATTAGAATATGGGGTCGTTCAAGTTTTATGTCGAGACTAAATGATGGCGTCATGATTATTGACCAAAAACGCCGTAGGGGAAATTTTTTGTGAAAAAGATGATATTTTGTGAATCAATGAAAGCCAAAACGCCAATGACTCTGTTGTAAATTTAATGACTTTTCCATGACCTTGATGTAATTTTAATGACTTTTCCATGACCCTGATGAAAATTTCATGGTTTTTCCATTACCTGAATCTCATTTCACGACATTCCATGCCTTCCATGACTGGTAGACACCCTGTATGTGCATAAAAAAGCGGGCTTCTCCTAACTACTCATAGGCTGGCAGTGATTGCTTGCAGTTAGGGCAGGCAATAGAAAGAAATGATATTTTAAGTTAGTTTTGGTTAGGACATGATAAGTTTGAAAAAACAGACAAAAACGAAAAAACAGGATAAATTCCAACAGGTAAAGCAGGTGTCATTCTGGCCACCTAGCCAAACAGGTTTAAAATTGACACATTTATGCACATATGGAGCAGGGAATATGCAGTAGTATAACAAATTCCTCCTCAAAAAGTTGCTTATATTATTTTTAAATTGTTCGTGTCAATATTTGTACATTTACTATCGGTGTTACAATGTAATGGAAGGTTTCACTAGTCACTTCAAATTCGCACCAGTTCGACATTGTGCATACACCTTGTGGGTATACACTGACGGCCATGTTGAAACCTGCTTACTGATAACGCCACTTGAGCTCCAGCCTTATACATCCAGCCATTCAGAGGGGCCATTTCAAGTACGTGAACGTTAATTTAGTATTAATAATGATTTGTTAATTTGCTCAGCTTTGCCCGATGTACAGCCCAATTACTGGTAATTAATATCTGCTAGGAAGAACGAACAATTTGCATGTGAGACATGGCACAATTCAACTACACCTTCAAACTGCAATAAATTATGGGCCCCAAAGGATGCCTGATAGCTAGTTACTCAATTTGTCAATGAGGCAGGACTTGTCCCTCATGACAATGTACAGTTCAATCAACAATCTGATAGCGTAACACCTAATTGATTAATACTACTAATAGCTGCACCAAAATCGTTAACAGTGATGCATGATGATATACAGTGTATTTGGACAACCTATTAAACCATGCAATATTCAATGACACTCGTACCACGGTAGGGTACTGCATTGAATTGAGTGAAACTTCAAAATCACTTAACAAACGTTTGGTGCCGTTGATCCTTTGTTTATTATGAAATGCAAACAGACAGTCTGCATGCACATGTTTTCAACTGTTCTTCAGTGTCTCATTTGTCGATCGCAATAAAAGCTCTTGGATAATATCTTCTAATATCCTACTTGATTTTCCGGTAATTAAAATCACATTTTGGGATATTGGTCTAATATTACAAGAAAAAGCAGATAAACATTTGTATGGCAAGCCTTGCATACAAATGCTTTCATCGGCAATCTTCCGCTTCAGATGTCTCAATCGCCTTCAACACCGGTGTAAATAATACAAAACTGAAAACTCTAGATCTGCATATGCTGATGAAGAGTCTACAGGTCGTTTATCGTTGCGAAATTGCTTATTTCTCCAAGTGGCAATAAGCACTAACGAGATCAGCATACTTATGCATTCTCCACAAGTCATGCCGCAAAAGAAGTAGTGCCCGGAGTCTCGTTACGGAAGATTTTTTCGCCAGAAACAACAGGCAGTCTCGTTTCCACATAAACAAAGGTCAACAACATGCTTGTGAAATTAAACTGTCTCTAACAGAGGTTTGACGTTGAAAAAATAATGAAAATGAAAGAAAGTGTCTCTTCATCTCCAGAAGTTGGTATGACGCTATCATCAAGCGACATGAGAACATCAGAGAAAGGTTTGAGAGAATCTTATGTACAATAGAAGCCAACTTCAAAGATTGCAACCGGTATTTTCAAGGACCTGACTGCATGGATCTGGCTTATATATATATAAGCCAGATCTGAATAAAGCAAATCATACATGTGTCTACATTCACTTGATGAATACTAACTTCTGAGAACGAAATTCCCTGAGTTTTCCAGGTTTTCCAGGATAATGTTCTAATTTTTCCAGGTTCAAAATGTGATATGATTAAATGTGTGCCACAATTCTCTTGAAAACAATAATTAGCAAGAAGAAAATGTCGTACGCGAATTTTTTTTATATACAGACTATTTTTTTGAAAAAACTAAATCTCAAGCAGTAGGTTTATTTTCAACATTGCGAAACAAACATTTCCCAATGATTGAACTTATGAACATTTCTTAGAGAAAAATACCATATTAATGGAATGTTTTTTCTTGGAAATAATAATAATAACAATGAAAAAAATTCTGACTTTTTATAAAAAAAATCACCAATCATGCGTTTCTATACTATAACAAAATCAACACTGAAAGTAATTTAAATTTTTTTAAAACTAAATCGCCAATAATGCGAAAAACAAGATTAATTTAGAAGGGCCGCAGGCAACATTTTCAGAAAAACTTAATTGCAAATGATGAATTTTAGGGGAATGGCAGAATTGCTAAAATCATTTTTTGCTGATTTCTCAAAATTATAGCGAACAAACACAAAATACAATTTCGATAGTAAAAAATTCCAGGTTGCGATTCCCTGAGTTTTCCAGGTTTTCCAGGTTGAATATCAAATTCCCAAAGTTTTCCAGGTTGAATATAAAACTTCCTAAGGTTTCCAGGTTTTCCAGATTGGTAGTCACCATGATACAAGGATGCCGGGCGTATGAATGATGAACTAGCCGCATATTGTGCCAGCAATGTAGAAGTTTCAAAGCATTTAATGTAAATGTAAGGCAATTACATTGAAAACTAGACTCACTGCTGAATGTTTTTACAAAAACACTGTTGGTCTTACTACCGGCATCCCACCATCCTCAAAGACTGTGTTCAGAGATGTCCTTCCTAAGCCCATCTTAACTTCCGCTTTCTTCCGAAGCACATTTCCAGTCACCATGACATCCCTAAACCCCCATGGTGAGAAAAATGGAGTTTCTTCATGGCATTTTCCAGCCAGCTCTGCTGGAATTCATCAGTAACTATCATGAGCAGCCATGGCAGCATCCATATGCCGCTTCCTGCATTTGCTCATTAGGTGCTCGCACCTTAACGTCGCAAATCATAAATATTAATTTCTGGGGGGCTGGAGCTCCGCATGAAACAACGGATCCATTTCAATTAGCTTGCCTCAAGAAACTTCTTTGAATGTGTCATGGGCGTGAGTGATGTGTTTTTAATCCGGGCTTCTTGCGGCGCATTGTCAGGCCGGGAAAAAGATGATTAAAAGCTCTTACATGATTATGCGATACAAAAACTTTCTTGCACAGAAGAAAGTGGGGGAGAAGTGAGGCGCTACCTGGTTTCTGGCAACCTAGATTGTACATTTACCGATTCTGCAACCTCTGCCAGGATTGCATAGTCCTTACCGGGAAAACAAGATGGAAGACGGTGCACTGATTCCAGAGTTCGGGCGTTGTTTTCCTTACATTTGCAATAATCACAACAGGCTATAATTGGCAAAAACGGTGGTAAAATGCAGGACAGGTTTCATTTGCAATAAATAAGCGAAAGAAACTCCTTGCCGGGCACGTTTAAATTGGATTTTGGGGAGGATGAAGGCACACGCGGTTTAAAACGGATGTTTGACATGCTCTGCTGAAGAAATCAATTTGCACTGAAAGTGTTTTTTATAAACAGAATTCCGTTACTTTAAAGATAAGTGTGCACTGTGCACTTGAGCTGCAGTGAGGGTAGTCTGCTATGACAAGAAGTGTATTGAGCTGCATCATCATGGTTATAAATTCAATTCAATTCAACTCAACTCAGTACCCTACTATCAGTAACTGAATACCGTGTGGTAGGGGGGTGTAATCCAT